>MJUU01025870.1:18275-115807 GCA_002080025.1 Modiolus philippinarum | reverse complement strand
TTTGATACTTCGTTTTTATAACTTGAAAGCATTTTGTCAACATTTTGAAGCAACTGAAAGAAAAACTTTAACTAAAAACGAAATTTTCCAAAATTTCTGTAGGTGGGTCTAAAAATGGGCCAAATTCCCCAAGTGCGTGCAGGTTATGCTCGTGTTAACATGTTTTATTTTGAAGAGGGGATGTATGCGGACTTAAAAAAATGGGTGGGGTTCGGAAGTGGGGGGGGTGCACGGGGGGTTATTCCAGCCCATGGACTATAGCAATTAACTGACATGCCAGCATGACATTTGTCTGTTTATGCCAATTATTTGGGACTACTGTTTACGTCAAGATTCAGTTCAATTTTGGTACATAGGGAAGTAATTCCACACATTCAGGTCAGAAATTTCCAAATATATGCTACTAGACAAAGCAATGTTAGCTTGCCATAGTTTACGTCCAGAACTATTTCTACGAGAATTAGTCGCTTTCCAGACCTCCTGATTTTTTTTTCATATTTGAGTGTGTACCCAACGAAAAGATTTTGTTATAGAATTTTTAATTTAGATAAATTTATAATTTATGCATTGAGTATATGTACATTATGTTTAAAAGGATATATTTCTTCGTGATTTATTACTATATTTCATGTATCTTGAGAAATAAGGCAGATATTTTATGTTTTTTGAGTGTCCTAATTTTTGACGTTAGTGGAACCTTATTGTGGGTCAACGGCAGTAGAATTCGGAAAGACAAGGATTCGTAAAAAATCATTGCGGATCATTATTTACGACACCCCTCTATCGATAAAATAAAGGATTCGTAATTACGAAAATTGAAATCAAGAGACCTGAGAAGTATCTTTTTCCACTCCCATACTGAGACTATTAGAATTTAACACCAGGGAGAGGGCCAGACAGAAAAATCTCAGACACCCAAGGGTAAGATTTCAAGTACTTGGACGAAGCTTGCTGAGAAATCATACCCGAGATTGCTTGAGATTTTTTGTCTTGCTCTCTCACTGTAGTTTGATTATTTTGCTCCCCTCAATATTAAAAAAATCAAACAAATCATTATCGAAACGCCATTGTTGACATCAGTGAATTACTTCCCTTTTCACGACGCCATATAGCATGGAGTACGCGTCCAAGTACGGGGTTAAATGGCTTCCAACGATTTAATATTTTACAAAAGGATATGGAGCAAATGAACATGAGACCATACCAAATATGTTAACTCCAACTGCAATAATTTTAATGAGCTGTATGGCCATTTCGGTAATTTATTCCTCATCAGCAGCACTAGAAACCAAACAAAGGAAATCCTTAATGTCAAAAAATGTTAAAATGCATAAAACCAAACGAAATCCGAATACTGTAAACCGGGAAATTTTCGCGGCAGTTTTATTTTCGCAATTTTTGCGTCTGGAATGGAAGCGCGAGAATAAAACGGCGCGAATATACTTGTCTTTTACTGAAGTTATTGGTCAACAATTTGGCAGCGCGAATTCAAAACTGCGCGAACTAAAATCCTGTCAATTTACTGCGAAATAAAGACGGTGCGAAAATCCCGGTTTACAGTAATCAGTAATATCAAATATGGCTAAGGACAAAACTACGATGGTGGGAGTTAATCTTTCGGTTTTAGAATTTATTAAATTTAGATAATAGTAATTGAACAAAGTGTACACATGAGATAGTATCTCATGTACAAGTACACCATATCTAAGAAAATAAAGAGCATACATCTCTGCCACGGGGAATTGTTTTACCAACTCCACACTGCAATAAAAGACAAACTCCTGTATTAAATATTTTACGAAAGGATATGGAGTAAATGAACATGAGACCATACCACATATGTTAACTCCAACTGCAATTATTGCGTGTAGCTTATCGTACAGCCCCCTCCCCCCGTCCCCCCTTTGAGTAAGACAGGTAAATCTAGCACCGCGAAATCAACGGATTCCGTTGT
This sequence comes from Modiolus philippinarum, assembly GCA_002080025.1. NCBI lineage: Eukaryota > Metazoa > Mollusca > Bivalvia > Mytilida > Modiolidae > Modiolus > Modiolus philippinarum. Next base: position 113,853 of record MJUU01025870.1, on the reverse strand, counting down.
CCGAGGTGGGAGAAAAAACCTCAACGCCTCGCCGTCCACATCTTTGACTATGCACTTAAGCAGAAAAATAAGAAGATAAACCACAACAACAACCAACACTTAGTTAACTTCCACTGATTGACACCTAGAAATAATGGAGGAGATATGTTTTGATGAGACAATTAACTAACAAAAAAAAATGACAGACATTTTCAAGACAAGAAAAATACTTTAAGTTTAGATGATGGAAATCTCACGATATCAGCTTTATTTTAAAACTGATCTTTATCATATTTTGTATGCATATCAAGAATGATCATACATAACTGAAAAACGTTGAATCCGCCGTTTACGACATGCAGAAAAGTCTAAAGTCATGTGCATTTTCACAATTTTTTTCAAACAGGTGAAAATTTCCTAGTGTTCGATTGTTCTATTTTAAGGGCGACCAAGTAACTTGATGAATTAGATGACCCGAGTTGACCTACCTTATTATAGCAAGGTGTACTCGTTCTGGGTTAACAATTGTTATCCACGGACTTTTTATTTGTAAACACCGAATAGAAATTAGCAGTACATTAACAATTTATTTCGAATATTTCTTTTAGGTTTAATGCATGCATATTTCAATACATGTTTAAGTATTTTGTTGAATTATATCATTTACGGGTATGATTTTTTCTTAATTCAAAAGGGGGTCCAAGTACATGGTAAAAGCCAAAGTGAGACTTGATTATCATATGACTTCAAGAAATACCTGCCTATACCTGCCTATACCTATTTCAGAATGGTCTAGTCTAGTCGATAAATTGTGCGCGGAAAATATCATCTATTTAAAAGCATGGAGCATTTTTAAAAAGTGTTCTTTCTTTCAGCATGTATTGGAAATCATTAAATTAAAAGTGGTTCCAGAAGTGTATAATATTTTACACAAACATGCAAAATCCGGTGCCGAAATATGCAATATTAAAGTTAGCAGAAGAGAATTTCTGTTTCCATTATCTAAAGGAAGTGAAACAGACTTTAATTCAGCTTCGGACACTCTATGAAAAAATACAATACATGCTTACATACAAAGTATGTTTGACTACAATATACAACCATTAACAAACACATTATTTTACAATAAAATAACTATAAGCTATTGTTATGAAATTTTTTCTTCTTTGTGGCAGATTTTGTAAACAGTGATTGCAAGGCTGTCTTTCGGTTACACCGATAAAAATGATTGTGAGGGATTTTAACGGCGGTTAAGCATTGAGAAGAGATCGTGAGGGATTTGGTGACACCATCGTGAGGGATGTTTATCGAGAGAAATCTTACAAGGTCACATTTCATTTCAAAATAATTATTTATTAGGGCATTTATTCCCTTAAATATTTATATTATATATATATATATATTATATTTAAACGCCAAGCAAAAGATGGTGCTCTGGGATAGTAAGAACCCTTTGACAAATTTATATGTCACCATGGTACCTTACATATACGATTTTATCTGCACATTAATTATTGTCGAATGCAATACAACGTTTGACTTCATCTATTCACGTAGATGCATCTGTCAATCGCCAAAATACCTCGGTCCTATATATATATCCTCTGACACTGCTCTGTGGATGAGGAATTAATTCGAAATGACCATCCACGGCCATTAATAGGTATGTATGATCACAATGTTGATGCATTTATCATGATGGATGGTTAAAAGTTCTTTTCCCCGAGAATTTAGGGCTCCCAGTAGACAATACTTTGCTTTGTCTCGACTATAAGATTAGAAATTTACCATAATTAGAATTATTGGAAAATGTCAGAGCTCCCTTTGAATTGCTCGTTCTTTAGACGGTTCTTTGGCTTTTGATTTGTGTGCCTAAACCAATGCCTCACCAAGGTGACCTGTTGATAGTACCCATAACTAAGGAATTTCAAAGTCCAGAAATGGCCCGATGACTAGTGGATACTTTGAACATTCGAAAGACACCGAATATTTGTCCTAAGCTGGGTTTTTGCATTGGTACTCTGGGTTTTTAATATCACACAAATTCAAATGAAGCTAATTGTTTAAACAGAAAAAGAGGAAAATTGATGTTTGATTTGTAATTAAAAAGATCAGTTACTAAGATCAGCTATTTACTTTTTTAAAAATCGTCAAAGCAACAAGAAGTTATCTTCTTTGAAGTAAGTGGGCAACCAAATAGATTAGTCCAAAAAGCATAGCAAAATCAGCACTACAACAACAACAATTTTTGAAACAAAAAGAGAAAAATGAAGACACAAATATATGTACAACACTTGTACCCAAACAAAAACTAAGGTTGAGACCAGGCCTCGGGGTCATGAAATTTAGACTGCTAGTCTTCCTTTCCAAGACAACAGCTTCAAATCTAATATTATGTATGATCCCCAAATCTCCTGTTTCTCATAAAACACGCGCCGTGTTGAACATGTCACGTCCAGTAGAAGTCAAATTCGGTAAACGTACGAGTAACAAATCAAACTGTCAAAGGGGAAGGTCTGTGCACATCTGTAATACGGATATCCCATAGAGATCAACAAGATCATGGTGTCGATCATAAAATTTAAATTGGAATTTTTGTCTTTATATTTCAATTGTTTTTACCGGATAATTATAAAAGAGAGGGACAGAAGAGTATGGATTAAATACACATTAGAAATATTTCCAGTCTAGGCAAAGCACAGAACACAATTGAATAAACAGTAAAATTACAATAAATTGTAATTCTGTACATGGCCATTTTTTAAGATTCTTCTTCCTATTGATGTGCATGATTTCTCTCTAACATTTTTGCACAATGTCTCCTCATATGCAGAAATGAAGTTTATCAAGAATTACCTGTTCGACTACAAATGGGGATGACACAGGGTTATTTTTGTGCACACGTGTTTCTGTTTATTATTTTCATGGCCATTTCTAGAAACTAGAGTCTTCTTCCTATTTTAATATCAAATGCTATTTTATTTTACCTTAAACTGCTTCAAAGACTCATGCTGGCATTTCTTTCAGTGTTTAAGCCTAATAAAAAAAATAAGATATTTAGATTTAAATGTTGATTTTATGTGTTATTTTCTATCCAAGGAAGATTGGTGTGCCTTAAAAATAAAATTGAGACCTAAAATAAGAAATGAAGGGATATGGAGTAAATGCATATGAGACAACCTTTACAAATACATGTTAATATAAAGCAATGGAACAAAGCTTTTATTTTTGTTTTTCATCTTAAAATAACCATGAGGCTTTTATCATTGAGCATTGCTAATACCTCATAGTAAGTTCAAGACGGCCCCTACCACTGCTTGAGTGGAATTCATTGCTAATTGTCGAGCAACGCTACAGCCATGCTTATCATTCATGAATAAACATAAAATTAACCGACAAAGCGTACAATGGCTGTCATCCGCTGCCCGACAAAAGAATAATAGAAGACAATCACAACACTTAAACAAACACAGGGCACTCATAGAGTCAAAAGTAAGAAAACTTGGCATAATAAAATCATGAGATGTGGGCACAACAAACAGGTAGTCAGAATTATAATTTGATATTAAAAAGATAATAAAATGTCAAAACTGAAGGTATGCTATTGCATCCATATGAGAAATTCTCTCATGCACAATTACACCATAACTGAAATGTATACAGAACATACATGAATCACGCTCATAAAACAAATATCAATGAAATGCTGATAGACATTTTTTTTCTCAATTAAAAGTGTGTTATATGGGTCCCTTTAAGAGCTTTTTCAGTATTCTAGATCAATCGAATTTCATTTGAATTGATTGGAAACATTGAGTTTAAATCTTTTTTTGAAACCATAGACGAAAACGACATGAATTAAGGAATCCGACAAATTGATTCAATATTGAATATACATATTCATATGCTCCCGGCGGTAATAAGAACATTGCAATAATAAACACTACTGCACTTATGAAAATACTTAAAATTAGCATTTTACCATTATTTAATGTGCTTTTTGATATCATCGTAATATTGCTGGATATAGAAAGTGAGAACCGAACCGTCAGTCTTAAACGAACAATCCAAGGACAATGGCAACATTGGAAAAACAAACGGAAACAAAGACATAACATAAACACGGCACAGTAAAGAAAAATAAAGACACGCACATATTCAATAGGAGAGAAAAAAAACATTTCTCTTCTTACAATCATGGTTAAGCTTAATCCTTCACGATCATAAATTTCGTCGTCTCATCCCTCAAGATCATTTTTGGATGAAAATGCACAAAATCATATTTTGTGTATTTATCGTTTACCTAGTACAAAAAGCAAACCCATCATTAGTAAGCATTATATAAAGAGTATACGTTGTAGCAGAAATTTGAACACCGGGCAAAGGAATTTTTTCCAAAAAGAGCAAAAAATGTGCTACGAATATTCAAAAAGTCAGTAGGGTTCACCGTCGCCTTTTGTAATTCTGAGCAGCATGTTGTACTTTTTAAATATTTTTTTGTCCTAAGTGAAAGTCTGATAATAATCATTTTGACAGACACATTTCTTTTTCCCAGTAAGTTCTCTACTTTTTTAAAAAATCAAGTTTTTTTCAAAATAATTTTCAATTTAATCCGTATTGGAAGGTCATTATTTGCTTTGTTTTGTGATATTGACACAAAAGCAATGTGCATGATTTCGTTGCAGATATAGTGTTAAATCAAAACAACTATATAATAATCCAGAATATGATACATTTGAAAAAAAAAAAAAAAAAAAAAAAAAAAAAAAAAAAAAAAAAAAAAAAAAAAAAAAAAAAAAAAAAACAATAAAATTCATATCCTGATTCTCCAAAATTCATAGATGACATATTTGTCTTTTATAGCCCGTTTCAACTGGTTCGGAAATTAGAAAATCTTAACATTTATGTACATAGTCCGTTAGAATTCTTGAAAAAAAATCATTAGTAATGATGGTTTAATTTGCAAATAATCTCTGCGATAATGGTGGATGTTCTGATACCAACTTTAAACGAAAGTATCTAAAATATGTAATGAAAAATATTTGATATCGGCATTTCTCATGTTTATGTTTTGGCCATCCGAAATATTTACTAAACCAGTCTCAAGAAAAGATGATTAATGTATTCAATCTTTTTAAGATTAAAATATTGCATTTGGATAATATTCTACATTGATAAAATATTTGGTTCAGTAATTTAGGGTTATTGCATGATAATTGGAGTATATTGTCCCGAGTAGAATTTTATATTGCACGAGCTTACGAGTGCAATATATATTCTACGAGGGATAATATTCCGAATATTCGTGGCATTACCCTTTTATTGTACAGCAAGGAAAATATTTCTTAAAAAAATATGAATTTTGTTGTCCATGACGTCATGTAAATTAAGTCATATTGCACTTTTTTAAGGGAAATATTATGTTGCTATACAATAATAGTTGTTCTTTAAATTTAGCATTTAAGAAATAATTCATGGTAGGTATCTTGTTATTAGAAATTTAACCATAGGCTGGGTCTTTTTATTCGAATTTAACCTATAGCGTACTTGAGGGGTTAGATTTACGAATCTTAAGGCCAAACCCATTGTTAAATGACAATAGCCATATACCTGCCATGAATTATTTCGATTCTAATATTACAAAAAATGAAATTTTCCACTCTGAAGCGACCTAAGAGAAGGAAGAGGCGGATTTCCCCCTTTTTGTGTGCTGTCTGTGTCTATAATGTCACAATACACAATTAGACGTTTTCAAACAGTTGCAAGTTCAAAACCTAAATCGAAAGCAAACAAAACTTTATGACAAGCGTTATGATTTCCACTTTCCAATAGTTAACTTCCCGTTTTTGAGCAGTAATATTCCTACTCCTCCGGCATATGGCGTGTATATTTCACAACTCATTCACTATTGCCGTGCCTGTAGTTTGTACAGCGATTTTGTCAACAGAGCTAAATTACTGTCTCAAAAATCCATCAAAGGAATGTTCAGTCACCGTTGCAATTGTCAATACAGAAGTTTTACGGTCGTCACCACGATTTGACAGACCATTACAATGTTTCTGTTTCACAAATGAGAACAGATATCTTTGGGTAGATCCAGAGTAGGTTACTGGACTGACTAACACCGACTGTGACATATTGAGTTTTCACTGCCAGTGTGACGGGTGCCACGCGTGGAGCAAATCATGCTTACCCTTCCGTAGCACCTGTTGATACCTCAGATTTTATAGGGGTTCACACTGCTAGTGCTTTAGTTTTGTGGCGTTGTTGTTCAATTTTGTTTATTTGTTTTGTCTTTGTCATACTGTCTCAATTCGTGTTGCTGTGAATTGCCGTGATTTTGGAATTATGATTTTAGAATTTCCCCTTTCCTCGTTCTTCCTTCGGTATTCGTTTGCCGATGTAATTACGTTTCTAAATACGTAAATGAATTTGAAAAATTTCTTTAACATTTATTTCCTTCACAAACTAAGATAAAACAAAATTAAACTATGATTGTTTTGTATCCCTTTCACCCTTATTATGACACCATTTGCGAAGTATATGGTTATCGAGTATTATACTGGTTGACAATTAACAGGAGCCATGTTAGAATCTAATTTGAAGTATCTAAAAATGTACGGAAAAATATTTGATATCAACATTTCCAATGTATGTTTTGACCAATTGAAATATAAACTAAACCAGTCTCAAGAAAAAAAATGATTCATGTATTCAATCTATTCAAGATTAAAATATTGCATTTGGATAATTTTCTACATGGATAAAATATTTTGTTCTGTAATATAGGGTTATTGCATGAACATTACGGAATGTTGTGAGAGTAGAATTTTATATTGTACGAGCTTGAGAGTGCAATATATATGTTACAGTACAAATTGGAATCCAGTAGGATCCAGAATTTGGAATTCTAATTTCTACTTGGACAAATTAGAATTCTGATTTGTACTGGATTTAATCCGGTACAAATTGGAATTCCAATTTCTACTGGGACATATTAGAATTCTGATTTGTACTGGATTTAATCCAGGATAAATTGGAATTTTAATTTCTCATAGGAGATATAAAAGATATAGATGTTTTGTTTCGAACTCTTAAACCTTTGAGCACAGTTCAAACTTTTGATCACGAGTGTCATAAGTTAACTTTAAATTTGGAAAGATTGCATACTTTAAAATACTTTTCTGATACTGATCTTGTTGATTTCAGAAGTTTTTATTTCCCTGGTTAGCACACATTGATATTGGAAGATTGCAGCCAAAGTTTGTAATAACTCTGGTAAATTTGATACTATGCTATTCAATTGAAGTAGATCGAAAATTCCCTGCTCTGCCAAATGTCACAGAGTTCCATCAATTATTTCAATAAATGAACAGTTATATTAGAATTATGTCATTTGTCATTGTCTCGCCTGTGACGAAAGTCGCTGAAGGCGAGACATAGGTATAGCAATCCGGCGACGGCGACGGCGACGGCGGCGGCGGCGTAAACTTTTTTCTAAAACCTTCATAACTTTTCAAGGGTAATACATACAAACATCATCTTTGGTCCACAGCACCAACAAGTGATGACCTTTCCAGCAGCATATATTTTGGATGACCTTGACCTTGTTTTCATGGTTCTATAAGCACATAAACATTGCGACATAGTTTCACATTCAAGTCCTTTTCTCAGGAACTATAACACCTAGACTTGTCATATTTGGTCTATAGTGAGATCTATATGGGTACACGACAGTCTGACACCTGTCGTGTTGCCTTGACCTAAATTGCATGCTTCAGTGAACTTAGAAAATCTGCGACATAGTTTCACATTCAAGTCCTTTTCTCAGTAACTGTTACACCTAGACCCGTCATATTTTGTTTGTAGGGAGATCTATATGGGTACACGCCAGTCTGACACCTGTCATGTTTCTTTGACCTCAATTTCATGGTTCAGTGACTTTGTTAAATTTTCACATTCATGTCTATTTCTCAGCAACTGTAGCCTCTAGACTCACAATATTTGTCCTATAGCAAGATTTATTTTGGTATATGCCAGTCTGACATTTGTCATGTGACCTTGACCTCAATTTCACGGTCTAGTGGCCATGTTAAGTTTTTCTGCTTAAGTTCATTTCTCAATAACAAGAAGTGGTAGGTTGATAATATTTGGTATGTAGGTTGGTCTTGGGTAGTACATATCAGTCTGGCAGGTGACTTTTGTCCTTGACCTCAATTTCACGGTCTAGTGGCCACGTTAAGTTTTTCTGCTTAAGTCAATTTCTCAATTACTGGAAGTGGTAGGTTGATAAAATATAGTATGTAGGTTGGTCTTGGGTAGTACATGTCAGTCTGGCAGGTGACTTTTGTCCTTGACCTCAATTTCACGGTCTAGTGGCCATGTTAAGTTTTTCTGCTTAAGTCCATTTCTCAATAACTAGAAGTGGTAGGTTGATAATATTTGGTATGAAGTTGGTCTTGGGTAGTACATGTCAGTCTGGCAGGTGACTTTTGTCCTTGACCTCAATTTCACAGTCTAGTGAGCATGTACACTCTTCTGATTAGTTCACTTAGATTTCACATCAATTTAGAGTCCAGCAGGGACATGCGAGACATCCTTTAGGGTCATCACTTGTTTTATTATTTTAGTATAATTTTACTTTTAATGAATTAAAATGTTGTGAAACACATACTTTTTATAACATAATCAAAAATTTATTTCAGCTTTGAATATCAGTAACATCCGGAATTCTCCTTAACAACAAAATATCCGGTATTATTCTGGATCACACTAGAAATTCAGTAGGAGCCAGAATCCTACTAGTATAAATTAGGATATCTCAATTTCTCCTATGAGAAATTGGAATTCCAGTTTGTACTGGATTAAATCCAGTACAAACTGGAATTCTAATCTGTCCCAGTAGAAATCGGAATTCCAATTTGTACTAATTTAAATACAGTACAAATCAGAATTCTAATTTGTCCCAGTAGAAATTAGAATTCCAATTTGTACTAGGAGGATTCTGGATCCTACCGGATTCCAATTTGTACTGTAACATATATATTCCACGAGGGGTAATATAAATTATTGCTTTTGTTTTCCATGACGTCATGAAAATTAAGTCATATTGCACTAGAGCAATATGGAAATTTATTGCACACGTATTTATCGTTGCTTTCTTAATTTCTTTAAAAAATATTGTTTTTGTTGTCCATGACGTCATGAAAATTAAGTCATATTGCACTAGAGCAATATGTAAATCTATTGCACACTTATTTTTCGTTGCTTTCTTAGGGAAATGTTATGTTGCTATACAATAATAGTTGTTCTAAAAATTAAACATTTAAGAAATAATATATGACAGGTGTATGGTTATTGGAAATTTAACCATGAGCTTGTCATTTATCTTCGAATTTAATCCAGAGCGTGAGGATTTAACGCCTCCATTGCTGTCTGTGTCTATGAGGTTATAATGCACACGTTTTCAAACAGATGCAAGTTCAAAATTCAAATCGAAAACAAAACAATACACATTTACGTGTCTAAATGAAATGATTTAGAACTAAGACGAACAAAGTTAAAAACATTGTTGTTTTTCATCCTGTTTACTCATATTCTGATCCCATTTGCGCATGTGCGAAATATGAGGTTATCGAGTATTATACTGGTTGGCGATAAACAAGAGCCATATAAAAATCTAATTTGAAGTGCTCTTTCAGTCCATTTATAGACGAGCTAAATAGTGTGACTGAACATTTTCAGTTTCGTTAGTGCTTTCGTGTCTCCAAACTCATCTCCGCTGCGTTCAATATTACTTTCTCCGCTGAACCCATTTTAATCCAGCCTTGTCCCACCTTAATGATATCTTGGCATTCATATCTGTATTCAAAAACAAAAGAGCTCCCATCTCGAAAATCCTTATTATATATGTGTATATTGAAAATTATATAATTATTAATCATATAATAAAACAATGTTTAAATGTTTAGTAGGGTTCGTTGCATACCTTTAAAGTTTTTTTTCTTGGTATCGTCACACTATTATAACCAAACTAATATAATTGATAATTATCTATTTTATACCTAATTATAAACAACTCAATAAGTAATCAACGTTCCATATTGTCAAATACTAAAACATTTCCTTGGTTTAGATAAAACATAAGACTTTGTGTGAATATTATTTATTTATGTTCCTAAACTTAGGAACATCTAAGTTAAATCTTGGTCTGGAGTACACTAAAATCAAGATGTTTTAAGAGCACGACCCGAGGTAGTATGAATCGCAAGTTTCTTATCTTGATGTGATGGTATTTCATTTTAATTCCATTTATGGATAAAGCCGGAATTTAGGATCAACAAAGACATTTTCTCTAGTCTTAAAGGCATGAAAAGGGATGCTTTGTGTCACAAATTTCTACATTGTGGTTTATCTAAATATTTCTGAATCGGTTACAGCAAGTAAATTAACTTTTCATTGTAGCATAGAGGGTAATTCAGAAATTTGGATGCTTTATTTAAAGGAGTACGGATATAAAAATAGAAGTGATATATTCCTTTTGATTTATTCGTATTTATGTGACGGAAAATTTGGCGATTTTCTCCTTTGCTGTAATGATGATGCCGAAACCTTGTATTGACTAGCAGTGGGCATACGTAATACTGTAGGACAGGTCATCTTGTTTACTTTTAATTGGCTTATCAGTATCAATATCACATGTATGAATTAATGCACGTGTCTCAAATAACTAAATACCGAAGTCACTGTGAATTTACTTTCTGCATATGCGCATTTCGACAACTTATGTCTCATCAGTGCAGATAAAATCTAACGTTTGGAAGACCATAAACTCGAAGATGTTTAAAAACTGATAGAGAACAAATAACCAAAGTGATCTAAATCTAAACTCAAATATTCCACCATCGAAACGGAATCGTGTTACCGGAAATTGGTTTAAAAATGCCAAGTTCGCCTCACTGTGAATTTTTTTCTCATTTTATAATATGTAGCATCATATTGTGACGTGCAGTGAATTCCGTCATCTTTTAAATTACTCAATTCAAGAGTCGCATCAGATAAGATGAATGTATACAAACGATACCGTTTGATATTGTCGTAAAATGCAATCTTTTAGATTGTGTTGTACATTTGATTCAGATGACATTTCTTTGTAAAAAATGTTCAGGATTTATTCACTATTTGCATTATGAATTCCTCTGACCACTAATCCTTTGTGGTTAGTTAGTAAAAGGGCTTAGTTCTCATTACGTAATTTAGAATGATGCAACATCCAGCCTCGTCGTTTTTGATTTATGAAACGTTGGCGGATCCAAACTCTTTGCAAGTAACAAAATACCCAAGTTACTGTGAATTTAAATTCTTCATATGCGCATTTCGACAACTTAAGTCTCTTCAGTGCAGACAAATTCTAAATGTTTGTATGACCATAAACACAAAGATGTTTAAAAACTGATAGGGAACAATATGATTTAAATGTAAAGCCAAAATCAGCTAAGGACAGAGCTTTGCATGAGGGAGATACTCCTTAGATTTCAACAAAATTTTGTAAAATTTAGATAATTATGGTAAGGTTTCAAATTGAATCGGCATTCGGGTCAGCACCGAAGTACTGACTACTGCAAAGGAGGGAACGACCTATAACATAAGGGGGAGCCCCGAACCAATTAAAAAAGGGGAATTTAAAGGACATCAGCTAAAATGTATAATATAATGTTAGACAGATGTAAAACATTCACCTGTGTATCTTACTGAAATGAAAATTGTTTAAGGTGGAATATGAAAAGTGGTTTCAATGACGTGAGTGGATGCGGATGTGAATGTAAATATTTGTTATTTGACGAAGAAAAGTATATGTATTTCATGTATTTATGATAATGTCAATGATGCAAAGCAAAACATAGTTACGAAATTAAACGAATTAAGGAAACACTTTTATCAAAATATGGAAACGCAAAAGTAATTATTGTCCATTTATCCGGATTTCAACTTCAATCAATCGGTAAAAATATGCTCCTTCCTTTGTCAAGTAGTCCGCAATTTGTCTGTTCGAATCAACCCAAGATACAGTTATATCTCTCTTTAATACTTGCTAAGCTTTTCAGCAACAAATGTGGTTGAGTGAATGTTTTGACACAATGATTTGTTATCTGTAAAGCGTTTACTTGGCAAAGTGCGATCCTTTTTCTGAATCATTTCTTGAAGAATGTTTCTTATGAAATAAAACCCATCCAAACCTTCAACTAACGACAATACTTCTGCGGCAAGAGTCTTGTTTACTATTCTCTGAATCTTTTTTTTTTTTTGATGACCAAGCTATATAGTGCAGCGGCAGATTAACAAAAAGTCTATTTCACGAGTTTAATGCCCCCACATAACACACACTTATAGGATATATGGATGGAAAGAGCTGAATTAGTACTTTAAGTTAAACCGGGACGTCAAACATTCGTATCGGCCGATCTTGAAATATCAAAGGTCAAAGGTCAAATGTATAAAATTCGTGAAATATGGGGTTATATGTTCAATTGACATCTTTGCTGCACAATGACGTTAAATGGCGTTTTCTTACTTGCACTTGTTGTATTGCCTTTGATGGAATTATAGTTCACTTAATCTCAATAAACGTTCCAAAATTATGACACAAATACCTTTTCATATGGTAACGGCAATGTCCTCGGCTGATTTTCGGGATAAAAACTTTGAAAACCGGATCGGAGCAGACACAAGTTGCTACCATAAAACTTACCACAAAGAACGCAAGGCTTTGTTGACATTAGTTGTCTCATAACATTTGAAAACACTATTTTTTCAATACCGAGAATCAGAACTAATTGACAACTTTTGTTCAGTCATCTGGCCCAAGCAGCCTTCCGTTTGCTCGTCCGTCTGTCTGTGGTATCGTATTCGGACTTAATCCTTTTTGTTGTTTTATGTATATAAGTTTTGATATTTTATATGTCATGGCAGAATGCTGAGGACCTTTATACTGGTGACCCTTGACCTTGCACTTTGAATTCTAGGTCGCATCATTGCTTTTTCAATTACTGCTTATCGAGACATTTATTCCAAAACTTTATCCGGAACTACCTACAATCACAAAGCTATCACTGTCACAAGATCAGGAAAAGATGTAAACACAGAAGGCAAAGCACTTCATAGGCATCTGTCAAGCCTCTACCTCTCAAAGATTAACCCACAGTAGTACAGTTGATCTTTCATCTGAATGGTAGTGGATTATTTCATTTGACTGGCTACGACATAAAGCCGATGGCCAAAAATTAGGACTGAATGTTTGTGTCCTGTTTTTGATGCCATTTCAATTGATGATAGTATGATAATGAATCCGGTTTCCCTATCATTTAGTTTGACGTCGATGACAAAGCCTTATACCACATACATGTTTGACCTGTTTGTCCAAATGAAGTTCACGTAAATAGTTAAGCCTAACAGAACAAAATATCCTGCTTTGACAAAATCCCACACATCTTCCTTGACGTTTACATGTCGCTATTTAAATATGCAGATCTTTATATCGCGGGTACCATACATAGAAATGTATCCTTTCTATCACGGTCTCTGTGATGCAACAAAATGTCTTCGGGTTTTGGCACGATATCACTTGGTACAGAATATCTGAACTGGGAGCAGCTTATCTCATTATTTGCCCCTGTCACCAGAATCACTTCTTAGAGGCTCCATAGACAGAATTCCTGGGCGCGTCTCCAAATGGTAGATAGAGGAATGCCCTGTCTATGCGAAGAAGTCAGGTCGTAATAAGGAAAGCCTGACCGACAAACATTATAGACTAACCATTAATATACCATGAAAAAGAAAGGAAATGGGGTAAATGTCAAGGAGACAACATCCCATATCCAGGTTAAAACGACAAAAAAACAAAACATCTAGAGGTCACCATATGGTCTTCAACACAGTGAGGAACCTCACACCATATAGTAAGCCCTAAATGGCCCGAAAAGGTAAAAAAGTGAATAAATCAATGAAAACAAACCACATCCAATAACCCAAATATCAAGAAACTAAAATTTTATAAGAAGACAAGGACAAGCCAATGACCAACATATTCCTGACTTAGGACAGGCGCAAAAATTGCGGTGGGGTTAAACTCGTTTTCTTGGATCCAAACCCTCCCCCTATGTGTGGTGAATGGCTTAAAATAAATACAATAAATAGTTTATAGCATTGTATGAGTGGGTAGCATTAAAGAGTCATGTGTTCAACACCAAGATATAGTTTTGGGCATAATTTTCAAAAGAGGGTTATATATTATGCGTGAGGATATCTGGAAAAGAAATTTCAACACCATTTTCCACTTTAAACTTTATTTGCAATTTGATATATTAGATAAGCATATAAATACAAAGTATAATTGAAATGAAGCAATACAAATGAAACTACGAAGCATATTTTATTTTGAGGTTAGTCCACAACAGGTTACAGTTTTTTTATCATTTGTTCGTCTTGAACAAGGTGTAACCTTTTGAATGGGCCTTGGTACACAAGTACTAAACTTTTAAGACAAGTAGCCCCACCACGAGACAAAATGTGCAAAATGTGCAATTTAAAGATCCCCTCTATTTTTTTTACAAAATGTAGCCTTCTATACGAGCACAGTGAGTCTGCTCTTTTGTCTTTTTGATTAGGCTGCATTATTGTTTGCAGAATTCCTTTGGACAGACACGCCAACATTAGACATGTTAGAGGCATATGCCTTTGTCATTGACTTAAACCCAGTGATATGGAATCATGAATACATCGGCATACAAATACTGAAGCGAAACGACAGAGAGGAAAATTCTTGAATCGGAAATAAAAAATCACGGCCAAACAGATTTAACACAAATGGAGAGAATATGACAAAGACAATACAATCAAACGAAAAAGGAACAAAAAGCCCCAAAACCAAAGTCCTTGCAGCGTGAACCCCACAAAAACTAGAGGTATCATTAGGTGCTCCGAAAGGGTACTTATGATCTGCTCCACATATGAAAATATCAATTATAATGTCATCAAAGGAAGGACAGAAACATTCAGTCCCAACCTTTCACCAACAGCTTTCCTCCGTTATCAGTCAGGTTAAATCAGGTAGACCAGGTCACCTTAGATAACATACGAGTGCTGTGGGTCAAATATTAAAAGGTAGATAGATTAGCTGAGTTCTCAAAGTCTTGACAGATGCATATGAAGCTCTTTGTTTTCTATGATTCACCGATCTTGTGATAGTGATAGTGTTGTGAAATTGTCCGTATTTCTTAAGGTAGATCGGTAGTCTTCCGCCATTTTGAATTCGTTATTTATGTTGTTGTGGTATTATCTGCTTTTTAAATATGCAAATATTTTTATTTGTAATAAATCAATCAATATTATATTCATAATACAATAGGCAAAGGACCTACATGGAGTTGAATTTACATGTATTTATCTAATATGACGAGGCATGGTAACTTTATAATTAAATAAGTTGGAACAAGATATTTGAAAAAGGGAGATAATCTGATAAAAATATTTTACATAGATATCACTATGCCAATTCACATTTTATAAATTTTATGGAAAACAAAGTCGGTGACCTCCATTTTTCTTTATATTTTTTGAAAGTATGTTCAAAGGGCTAACACATGAATAAAGTAGAAAAAAAATCTATGGAATAGTTTTAAAGAAATCAACAATATACCTGTTTTTCCCTATATATCCATTTGAAATATTTTATTATTTTGATATCAGTTATTTTAATAACAAGCACGGTGACCCGCCCCCCCCCTTTTTTTAAATTTTTTTATTTCAATGCTAATATAATAAGGAAACTGCATAGTAAACAAAATAAAGGTTTACCGCAAATTGTCATGACATGTAAAATACCAAGGATTACATCAAACGGCAAAAAAAGTTTTAGTCTGAATACTACTATAGTCACAGACAGACGGATCGGCAAACGGACGGTCACTTGGACGGAATGGCTGATCAACTATAAGTTGTTAATTTGATGAGAGTTTTGGTGTTCTAATAATTAGTGTTTTCACATGTTAAGAGACAGCTTTTATTTAAGGCAGTCCTTGCGATCATTTTGAAAGTTCTATAATTATAGCGACGCGTGTCTGCTACGATCCGATTCTCCGTTTTTATCCCAAAAATACGTCGTTGATATTGCCGTTACCTTATGCAAGTGTATTCGGTCACTTTGTAGAACGAATATTGAATTGTTTGTAAACTAGAACTCTCTTTAAAGAAATAACAACAAGTGCAAATTAGAAAACGTCATTTAACGTCATTTTACAGTGTAGACGGTGCATTAATTATTTGTACTGTGCAGAGCAACAACATAGGATACTTACTATATCGTTTTGTTTCGTGTAAATCATTTAAGTTTTTCGCAACCGTCGATTGAATACCTAACCCTTAATTTCACTTATTTTAAACATATGACCTTTGACCTTTCATATTTCAAAATCGGCCGGTAAAAATGTTTGACGACCTGGTTAATCTAAAAGTATTGATTCTTTCTAACTATATTTTACGTGTATATAGGCGTGTGTTATGTCGGGACATTTCCCTGGCCATACGGCTGCACTAATATGACTTTTTATTTTTATTATGTCGAATGAAAATATCTACTGCACTGGAAACTTGATCAGACAAAATTGCATATGATGCTACGGCAAACAAAATCAATTCAACTTGTTCAAGTGATCTAAGACAAGGAAATACAATTTCATAAGTGTTATTTTTGGCTTTCCTTATAACTTTGTTAAGTTTATTAAGTAGTTTGCGTTCATTGGAACTAGAATTTGTAGCAAGATCCAGTACATCAAATGACAAGTCGTTTCTAGACTGAGTTGCTAGTCAGTGCAATCGACCGATAATTTCCAGATATTATTAAGGATTAAAATCTTTTGCTTGAATTTGGCACAGTTCCTCTGTATTTCTATCTGTTGCAGAGAAATTTCACTTTGTCTTTGCCCAATATTAAGACCAATGCACGTAATGTTATTCTAACATACTTTTCCGCAGTGAAGAGTCTTTTTTAGTTGTATGATAACATTGTCTTTGAACAACTGGCTTCCCACAAAAAAATCATCTACTTGTCCTTCTAAAAACAACAAGGTCTAGTTTAGATTTGGTGCATCACAGCTGAATTAAAACTTTCTTGACAATGAGAAACCAATTTCTCGAGGCAACTGTCAGTCCATACACTCATTTATTTGATATCCTTACATGAGCTTTATTCCCATCTTTTGAATCCATTCTCAAGGCGGACAGACAAATATCACTATCTATTTCTCTTCCTTGAAGGAATGCTGCTTTTATATCAATGGAATGTATTTCATTGTCATTGGTTTTTATTGCTTGCAGCTAGAAAGAACATCTTCGCTAGCCAAGGGTTACGATTCGCTCCTCTCATCTTCACCCATGGCAGATCAAGCTATATTTCTGTAGACTCAAATCCACGTATTTGATCTTCGCTGCATCCAATCAATTAGCTTACATTCAGATTTTAAATATATATCGCAACAATAAAAGTTAAAATTATGGTGTTTCGTGATTTTTCTATTTTGCAAAATTTTCACGATTTTACAATCTTTCTTTACTTTTGAAGGCTTATTTCCTTGTAGTTAAATATATTGTGAATTGTTGTATTATTTGATGCAATAAATAATCTTTAATTATTACAATAAATCATACTGAAACTCTTACTTCAAAGGGAGATAATTTGAAACTGACTTTTCACAAATTATGGTTCAATCCGCCAAGGGTGAAGAGGAGAGAAGCGGATCGTAACCCTTGGCTAGCGAAGATGTAGAAAGAATGAGTCTTAGGCATTCTCTATGCCCCGTAGATCTGCCACTAGTTCCAACAAACGATTCCACATCTTCACTGGAGAAATCAAGCAGTTTCTGCAATATGTTTCGCATCGATCGTTATTCAGAGCCCTCATATAATTTTCACGATTCTTAGTTATATACTCGACACGATAGCCAATCATAAGTATGGACGTCTCGTCATGTTACATGGATGAAACTGAGATTCGATCATTTTTCTTGCAAAACAATATGACGCCTGATGATTTTTTTCTAAATCTCATAATATTTTTTTTCTAAATCCCAATTTTCGGATACTTTTATACCTCTGCTTGAAAAAGTGGATCTTATATAGTGATGAGGGGGTCCGTCTGTCACATATTTTTGGTCAGTTTTCTCAGCATGTATACGTTGGAATGATTTCATATTTGGTCTAAAGCTTGATTATGATGAGTTGTAACTTGTAAGCTATTTTCAGATCTGTCGCGTTCTAACTTCCTGTTTGCCGATTGTAGGTGTTTTACTATAACCAATATGGATGATAATTTTTCGTCAGTTTTCTTGGCTTTAATAAGTGGGAATTATATCAAATTAAGTCTGAAGCTTATAATAATAAATTGTAACATGTAAGCCATTTACAAGTCTGTTGTGCATGCACTTCCTGTTTGCCGATTCTTTGATTTTTAACTACAACTAACTACGAAGGAGAAATTCTCGTCAGATTTCTCAACTTGTATAAGTTAGAATGATTTCATATTAGGTATGAAGCTTAATTATGATGTGTTGTAACATGTTAGATATTTTCAGGTCTGCCGTATTACAACTTCCTGCTTGCAAATATGTTGAAGTTTTACTATAACCCACTTTGGATGAGGATTTTTGTCGCCGTTTACTTGGCTTGTATGAGTGGGATTGATTTCAAATTTTGTCTGGAGCATTATTATAGTGAGTTGTAACACGTAAGCCATTTTCAGGTCTGCTATGTTACTACTTCCTGTTTGCCAAGTTTGACTATAACCCACTTTGGATGAGAAATTTTTGTAGCATTTCACTTGAAAGTTATGAGTGGGAATGACTTCAAATTTGATCTGGGCAACGGTTTTAAGAAACTGATGACACTTGGGAAGCGGGTGTATTCATTTGTGGCCCAGCGGACAATTAGTACTTCTAGTTATACCTGAAGCTTAAAAAGGTAACTGGCCGCATTCAAATACTTATAAATATTGTACAATCAGAAGAGTAATTTATCTGGTTCGTTTTATGTTCACATTTGCCACTACAAATTCTAAAGGCAATGCCATAGTAAAGGTACTCCAACGAAACAATTGAATGGCCGAATTCAATGACTTTAATAGTAAAAAAAAGATAGTTATCTGCTTCAGTAATAAGAAACTTAATTTTTGTCCAATTTCACTTATTTATTTTTTTTTTTTGCATTTTCTAGCTACCACAATAGAAATTCATGTTCGATAACTCTTTGAAATAAAAAACTGTTTAATTATAGTTTTAAAAAAAGTTTTCTTTGAATAAGAAGACTTAAAAAAAAACAAGTGACCCTATCTCAAACTTAAAATCACTATATGTCTAAATTTCTTTTTTCCACCTGAACTAATACATAATGGCCTTTTTATCGTTAATTTTGTTTGTAGCTTTCTTGGAAAAACAGTGATTTTTTACTTTTATTTGATATTGGTTAACCCCCCCCATTCGCCACCTATTGGCAAATGAATAGATTATGCAATAACTGATTTTTCTGCCAATTTTCATGAGTATTTATTCATCTTTTTGGGAGCGATTAATTTTTGAACTATGGACTTTTTCATTAACTGCACAGGTAAATATATTATATATATCAAGAGTTGTCGCGTGTTGGTAGAATTTTCGCAATAGTTGCCGACTTAATTAATATTGCTACATTTACCAGTCCTCAAAAGAGCTAAAGGGAAAATAGTCAAACTTATTAGGAGTTACAGCGCTTTGACCACTAATTAAGATTTAATATACGACGAAAATGGGAGAAAGATGCACAATAAAGAAAAAGTTAACATCGCCGTGCACCTACGTGCATTTATGAATATCTAGGAAACTTTGCAGTTTAAACGATTGTAATTTAAAGGAGAATGAGCTTCAGTGTTCAAAAACATCCTCTCCCTTATTAAGACTGGTAATATTTAGGTACAGGAAAAATGTTTAAATATCAAAAACTGAACCTAAGCATTATTCCGAACAGGGGCAAAACATTATCCAACTTTACTGAAAATAAGATTAGGTTTACATTTTTCTTAACCGACCTAAACATTATTCATACGGACTAAACCATTTTTTACGCGATCTCAAATTACCTAAACCGTTCACCGTTCAGTGATCTTCAGTCGGCGATGATATACACATGTATCGAATGGAGTATTCCGTACTAACGCGCCTTTTTAATTATCGCCGACTGAAATGAAAAGTCCCGAGAATCCCGCGTGGATGATTTAAATCTAGAATGTGCAGGTCATGGTAGTTTCACATTCAAGTGCCATGAACTGTATTGAATATCTAATACAAGTACACAAATCAAGATATAGGTCTGGAATGAACCATGTTTTCTATTTAGAAAATCATTCGAGAAGAGAATGTAACAGGTAGAATTATAAGTTTTGGTTATTTTATTGAGCATATTGAAAGCGAAGCGAGCGGGGTATCAGGCATGTTATTTCGATTGTGTTTTTTTCTCTGAGATTCATATTTGATTTTTTTTCTAGACCAAGAGCAAGTCCCTGCGCCAAAGACAAATGAAGGAAACTCTAGAGAGAATCTTTTCCCGTAAAAATTTTGATGTTAATTCTTACTTGGATTTTCAAAAAAGTTTGCTTTTTGGTTTTCTATTTTCAAAGCCATTCAAAATAAAAGGCAATAGTTTGTATTCTAATTTCAATTTTTTCACACTCGTACTCCCTTTAAAAGGACATTTAAAGTTCGTCTTCACGCACCATGTCCGCATTATGTATTCGTGCAATGAAAATTGATAAATCGTAAAGATTTGCTTACTAATTTCTTCGTTGGAGAAGCTACATAGTACATAATATCTTATTACTAAGTGAATACTTTGATTTTTCAACAAGAAAAGAAGTCCAAAATAAAGAAAAACTCAGTGTAAACTATGTTGTGAATACTTTTCCTTAGAAGAGATCCTCAGTGGAAAACTATTCATATCATAGCTTATACTGAATTTCTCTTGTCCAAGATGGATAGGTGAGACGGAATTTATCATTTCTGTAATGAGGAGAAAAGGTTTGAGTATTACCGGAATCACCAATAATTAGAATGCTCACTTGTGAAATACACTAAATTTTCATTTATTATAGAAAACTTCAAAACATTTTTGTCTATTTATTTCAGCAAATCAACCTAATGGAAGTAAAAACGAAAGTAGAAGTAGTAACAGATATCGATAGATGTACAAAGATCGTAGATGAACTTGAAAAAAGTAAAGTCATAGCATTAGATGCTGAAGGGATTAACCTTGGTAAAGATGGGCCGCTTACGTTATTACAAATTGGCACTTTTGATGGCAGAGTGTTTATCTTCGATGTATTACAGAACAAAGATTTGTTCAAGATAGGAAGATTAGATCACGTTTTGCAGTCAAAACAAATTGTGAAGGTAAAACCATTCAGAATGCTCGCTGGTCATGTTTGGGTATATTTGTCGGATTTCGGAATTATAACACTTCTCTAATTTAATCCATTCATAGACATTATAATTTTTGCCCTTTTACCACATATATTTTATTTATTTTGGACACTACAGCAAATAAAGGAGAGATGATTGGCATGCAATAAAACAGGTTTAATCCACAGTTTCTTTTGAAATGCCTGTACCAAATTAGGATCATTGTGGTCGAATATTTTGCCGATGGTTTCTACCTGATTTGTCTTTTTGTCTCATGAACTTCGGCTCTTGACAACTCTGTTCGGTAATTTTGTTATTACCTAGGTTTAATATGAAAAGAAAAGGAAATGGGGTAAATGTCAAGGAGACAACATCCCATATCCAGGTTAAAACGACCCAAACCAAAGCATCTGGGGTCACCGTACGGTCTTCAACACAGTGAGGAACCTCACACCATATAGCAAGCCCTAAATGGCCCCAAAAAGGTAAAAAAAAATAATAAATCAATGGAAACAAACCACATCCAATAACATAAAAATCAAGAAACTAAAAAACCTAAAAGAAGACAAGGACAAGCCAATGACCAACATATTCCTGACTTGGGACAGGCACAAAAATTGCGGTGGGGTTAAACTCGTTTTCTTGGATCCAACCCCCCCCCCCCCCCCCATGTGTGGTGAATGGCTTAAAATAAATACACAAAAAGACTCACAGTAAAAATCAAACTAAAAGTCCAACTTATCAAGACGAGTACCCTTACAATGAAGTACATAAAACATGAAGACAATACACGCAGGTACTGTCCAGACAAATGCTCGCAGTTACTGACAGCTAGCTAAGGACATAATTTCCGTTGACTATGATATAAAGCCTTCTTACATATAAAATTTCAATTGAAATACTTCTAAATAGATTTGGTATAACAACATCATCAATTATGAAAGAAGAACATCATATTGTGCAATGCCAAATATTACCAATAAGAAAAATTGTTTTAATTTAGTTATGGTGTAAAGCATTTAAGAGATGATCAATATTTTTGCCAACAAAAACCAGAAGTAAAGATTTAACAACAATGCTGTATCTGTATCCTTTAAATAAAATTGTTCAACGGATTAATAAGATTGGAAGGACAATTTTTGAATTTATGTGCTTTGTAAATGATATTGCCATAGAAGTTTGGATGTGAAATGCCCTGATGTATAAGAGCCCTGCATGTAGAACCAAATTTTCTTAATAAGTCAATGTATCTATAATAAAATTTAGAGAATGTTTTTTATCAATTTATGAAATCTAAATCCTTGATGCAGAAGTTTTTCAGTGACACAAAGATTTCGGTCGTTGAAGTCAGAAACATCACTACATATTCGTGCATATCGAACAAGTTGTGAAATTTAGACCCCGTAAGAAGGGGCTTACGGAACATCGCCGTCGAGATGGGGAAAATTGACTATAGGGAAGGAGAAATATTTATTTTAGTTTAAATAAAATAGATCTGTTCAATATATTAATTCACAGACAAAAATTGTTAATGTTGAACCAATGAATCATCATCGAGTTCAGTTTCCTTCGAAAAATTTGTATCACCCGCGACAAAAGTTACGGAGACGTAACTGTGGCGCTGGCATAAACTTTCCTTTTTGTTAAATACATGTGAAATTTCTAATATTAATGCATTATCAAAGTTCAACATCTGGATTTCTTGTTCTGTGAAAATTAAACTATTTTTCTGGCTATCTGTATATATATTGCCCACATCTCCCGATTTTACTTGCTTCTACAGTAAACTCGATGAGTGCCCTGTGATCGTTCATATTTTGTATTGTCTATTTGTCCATTTGTCGGGCAACTAATGATAGAGTTGGTAAGAGTACTTTGCCCGATATATTATGCATCAGTAGCAGATATGTTATGATCTTGTTTGACCACTTTGATCTTATCACGATCTTGTCAGGCTCAACACAATTTTCCTCAGACAATGTAAGATTTTAAGTTTGTTGTCTAGATAATTGGTTTCAAATATAAGTAAGGCATGTAAAGATAGATTAAGATCAAACACGACCCACTTGTTTATTGAGTTCAGGAACAACCAAGACGATTAATTTTGTTAAGATAAAACAAGATACCGATTTGATCTTGTTTAATCGGGACAAACTTAACACATCTTGATCAACCTGGAACCAGTTATCTTGTTTGATCTTGATAAATTGATCTTGATAAATTGAAAAGATCTTGTTCGTCCTGGAAAGCAATTATCTTGAAATACAATACGATGGAATATCCTACAGTTTCTAAACAAAATTGTGCTAAGTATGTCAAGATTCTGATAAGATCAGAATGGCCAAATGAGATCATAGCATATCTGCTTGTGATATGCTAGTTGACGACCCCGCATCCATGACAGAAAGGATACATGGATGTAGCGTTGTTTAACATTTAGCAAGCGAATTCCACTCAAACCGGCGATAGGGCCCGTCTTAAACTTACTATGAGGTAAGAATGTTTGATCTTTGTTGAAGGCCTCATGAAAACTTTATAATGAAGAACAGCAATGAAAGCCTTGTTACATTTGCTTAATATTACCATGTATTTACAGGGATTTTATCCCATGTACATTTTACTCCATATCCCTTTATTTGTTCATTCTAAAAACGTTGATATAGAAACATTAAATTTGGTAAGTGGTATTGCACACGAAGTGGTGTTAGTGACGCATGTAAGATCAGGTGAGAATAAATCATCTGTAAGAATAAATAACAAAATATAAGAGTTACTTTATTAAATTTTGTTTCCAAATTTTGGAAGTCCATAAACCTAAATACGTGAAAAAACCGACAGAGAACAAATAACCAATAAGATCTAAATATTAAAGCCAAAATCAGCTACGCACAGAGCTATGTAAGTGGCCGATGCTCCTGAAGAATAAACCATCTGTCAACCGGTTTTCTGTAAATTGTGGTTTGAAGCAGGGATATTCCTTGTGCCTCTTTGGTTTTACTTTTTCATAAATGACCTAGCTACATGTTTGAAAGCTCTCGATATTGGTGTGAATATAGATGGAGGAGAGCTATGTATTCTTTTATATGCTTATGATATTGTGTTTTTAGCTGATTAAGATTATGAATAACAAATACCTTTGAATACTTTGTACACATGTTGTACTAATAATAACATGAAAGTTAATGCAAATAAAAGTAACGTTATTCATTTCAGACCAGCTTCTTTGGGAAGGTCGACATACAATTTTACTTTTTGAAGTTTGTCTATTGCTATAGGTAGCGAAAACACTTATTTCGGCGTAGTTATCAATGAATTTTGGATAACAATGTCACAAATAAAGCTGCAGCACAATCTGTTGGTCGAGCACTTGGTTGAGTAATCGCAAAATGTAAAATTATCGGCGGCGTTTCCCATGAAGTTTTAAAAATGTCTTTTTTCGTTTCTCTTGTGAACCCATTTTTAGAGTATGGTGCTTCAATCTAGAATCTAAGAGATACTCTTGGATTTTGATTTTGGCTTTACTATCAGATCTTATTGGTAATTTGTTCTCTATCAGGAGGACATATTTTTGTATATGAATTTCCTTTTTTTTTAATTTGATCTACACTGAAGAAAAATAAGTTGTCGAAATGCTTCTAGTCAATTAACAGTAACTTCGGTATTTTGTTATTTATTGTATTAACGCTATACCATATCGAGCTTGTTGATTTTTCCTTGGTGTTGGTAAATACACTACATTGCTGTTTCGGCGACATGAATTGGGTACCAATTTACCATAACAATTGGAAGTTTTTTACACGAAATTGGTGTAGGCTTGTTAAAAAGGAACCCTTTAAGAATAATCGTTAAGTTTTTTCTTGCGCAGAGCAGATTAGGCGACAACGAAAGTGCATTAAATATATGTATATGTGTATAAATGTATATATTGTACAAAAGGTGAGACGGAAAATATTGAAATGAATTGAATTGAATTGTGACAATAAGACATTCAGGTGGACACAACCGGAAAAATTGTCGGCTGCAATAGTCCTGACTTGGCACAGGCATTTCAAAAGAAATGGCGGTCTTAACCGGTTATATGGCACGCCAAACCTCCCCTTCCATTTTGTTAGTGTCCGGTAGCAACTCAACAGAAATTGCTATTGAAAGGTCATAGGCAGTAAAAAAAATTATCATCCCAGTACTAAGTAAACAAAATCT
The DNA here is from genome assembly GCA_002080025.1 of Modiolus philippinarum. NCBI lineage: Eukaryota > Metazoa > Mollusca > Bivalvia > Mytilida > Modiolidae > Modiolus > Modiolus philippinarum. The sequence goes on along the minus strand of MJUU01025870.1, from coordinate 88,201 downwards.
TTATTCAGAGTTCGGACCGAAACTTCCAGTTTTTCCACAATATATTTATTAAAGAACCTTTTTTAATGACCGTATTAGACGGAATTTTTTGAAGTCTTGATTGATAAAGCGGTAACGGTGATATCTATGTCTAATGAAAACGTCTATATAATTTGTGGTAGCTTTCATGCAAGGGATCAACTGTGAAAATACACTCTTTAAGCAGGACAAGCTGGAATATTACTGAACATGTAGGGATATTGATAATATTGAAATTAAAATCGTTCCTTTTGTCGTAAATTTTAGTTCTGAGATTTTCGTCAAATTCGAGATGTAAGTCCAAAAAGATGTACATCTTGTTGTCTCTGCCGTTTTCTCTATCTCTTGTTGTGGTAGATATTTTAATGGGATATATTTAGCAAAAGATGCGTTATTGATGGAAAGAACATAATCAATGTGTCAATAAGTGAAATTGATAGAGATAACATCTTTTATGTTATGATCTTTTACGAGTCCCTGAAGAAATTCAGTCTTGTAAGAATTAAAACAAGTCTGCGAGTAGAGGAGCACAATTAGTGCCCATTGGTATTGCTGTTGATAAAAAAACACCTCCAAATTTTAGAAATAGATTATCTATTAGAAAATCAAGCAAACCGCACTCTTATTTTTCAACGTGGCATACTTTTCATTTGAAATTGGTCTTTGAAAAAAAATGGGGATTTATAGACTTATACAACAATTTTTTTTCAATCTGAAAAGGCCTTTTGAATGAAACTTTTGAATCGTGATTTTAGTTTATCGTGAGGAAGCACGGTATGTAGTGTGGAAAAATTAAATATTTTCAGATAATACATTTTAGAAAATGAACAGGATTTGATATTTTCCAATAAATCCTTCGAATTTCTAACTATCCACATGTGATTTATGTCACTTCGGTAAATAATGGTGCTTGATGGCTTTCTTTGACTGCAGACACAAGCAGACAATAGTAATTTCCTAAGACAATTCAATAGTCGAGCATGATGAAGATCCTGCGATGAAGCTTTCCTTATATGGAAACAAGTGTCCATTTTAAGTTTCCAAGGTCTGAATAAATGTTAGTAGTAGCGCAATGATATTTAGTATGTTTTTATGAGATGCTAAATCAGTGTCTACTATATAGCCTTAACCTTGACCTTAATCTAGCAATAAGGGACCATTTAAAAGTTGTTATAGGAATAAACTATTTGTTCAAGTATTTAAAGGAGTAGGTCTTGCAAAAGCGACCAAAACACACAAAAGGGTCTATTCGTATGTTAAAAAACAGATCAGCAACCTATTTTTTCTGTTTTTGCTTAAATTAATTCTTTTCCTTTTTTCTACTAAATTTACACTTATTTAAATATTTCATACTGACCTGCGAAAGTATTTATTTTAGGTTTATTCGCGTTTCTCCATTTTTTTCTTCATCTTGACTGATTCAATATAGGGGATGGTGGATTGATCACTACGTTTTTAATTGAAAGTGGAATTAGTTGCAGAAGGAATAGAATAATTTAATCATACAAGAAACACAAATAAACACATTGTTGAATTGTTGACAATATATATTGCCTTGCCATATTTGTTTAAGTTTTAACTCTTTTTTTTTGGGGGGGGGGGGCTTTTTTGTGTCTGTTCGCTTTCCGTTATTTACATTCTATTCTCTTCGTTTGGTGTTTAAGAATAACAGTCTGAATCTAATAATGAAGTTCCATTCTATGGAAGAAAGATGTTTCGTCTTCGAATATTTCACGAAAGGATATGGAGTAAATGAACATGAGACCATAACACATGTGTTTCCTCCAACTGCAATAATTTTAATGAGCTGTATGGCCATTTCGGAAATTAAGTCTTGCACATATAAATGCTGGTGTAGAAATCCGTATTTCAGTACAGTCAATATGTCATCACTTTAACTGCATTTTGTGTTTTTTTTCAGTGGTTGCTCCTGCTGCAACTTGGAATTATTGGCGTTTATGTTTGCTTGTGTTTTCTGTCGAAATTCGCTCAGTTGGAATGTGTTTAGGGTTGCATGTCGGACGTGTGTCTTCAGTTATCTACTCCATCACTCTAAGTTGTTTGTACGGGTTCTTCATTTGTAAAATGGTTATATTTGTCTTGGTCTGTTACATAGTTTGCAAATGCCGTTGTGTCTATTTTGTGTCTAAGGGGATGTATTCAATGTCTTCAAGGGCGTTATAATGGCCAAGGTTTCGTTCGTTAGTTTGATGACTGTTCGCTTGATCAGTTTATGTATTTCTTTGTTGCTTCCTCTGTACAATGTCGTGCGTGATTCATAGAACGTTGGTAATACTACTGTTACGTCGTTTTTGTTCATGCTGGTATCTTTGCATTCTAGAATGTAGTTTTCGTTTGGTTTTATGCATTTAAACATTTTTTGAAATTATCTATTTCCTTTCTTTGGGTTCTAGTGCTGCTGATGAGGAATAAATTTCCGAAATGGCCATACAGCTCATTAAAATTATTGCAGGTGGAGTTAACATATGTGTTATGGTCTCATGTTCATTTACTCCATATCCTTTTGTAAAATAAAAAATTACCATTTCTTCTTCATAAATGATTGGAGTTGGTTCTGTCTCCTTGATGCTGTGTTGTTTAATTTAGAACTGATTCTGCTTGTATCGATTATTTAAGGGTTTGGTTTCGTTGTTTAAGTGTCTAACTATGGCTGTACACAGTGGGACAACATTTTTATAGTATCATCTATCACCTCTGGCCATTTTAACCATATATTAGTAGATATTCAGTTTTAATCTAATACCACCGTTTACAAGCGTTACCCCGAGGGAGTAGCTCAACGGCACTTTCGCAGGCCCGGCATTTTTTCATCACAGCAGTTAAGTAAGCTTCATAAGTTTTTTAAGAACACATATACTTATAAATGCTATATGCCACGGAACCTCTCAGTTATTACGCTTGTTGGTTGTATTATTAGAAATCTAGTAGTTGATTTCATTTTCTGAAACACCTCAGACTTTTACAGGTGATTGGTACGAAAAACTGTTTTATGTTCTTCTACAGCGAAGAAAACTATCAATTAATATGAAGAAAATTTTTTGTTGATTAAATAAAAACTCCCCAAAATACCAACTGCATAAAAATTTCAACCAAAACACAACGAGTCTAAACATGTTCAGGTCTAAATACCTAAAATCTTAACATCTTCAGACCTTAACACTTTCGTTGTTACTAATAAGAAAAAGAAGGGAAACGGGGAATGTGTCAAAGAGACAACGACCCTAAGGGGAGCAATAACAACTCAAAGCCACCATAAGATCTTCAATGAACGGTGAGGAAACCCCACACCCAACGGTAGGTCGGAGTTGGCCCCTAAATAAAAGAGTAATCAAGTTCAGCGAAATAAGCATCTTCCTAGACTCCGATAGACATAAAATGAAGTAACTAGAAAACAGACAAGACACACAAAGGCTTAATAAATGTCCTGACTTAGGACAGGCGCAAACCTGCTGCGGCGGGGTTAAACTAGTTTTATTGGACACAAACCTTCCCCCCTATAGCCAATGTGACAAATAAAAAAACGATCGTAACAACAGTAAAATTCAGTTGGCAACAGGACTGAGTCAACTGTGAAAAATGAAACTGAAAGAACTAAATATACGGACATAAACATGAAATCACAAGAGACTACTAGCAGTTAACTGACATGCCAGCTCCAGACCCATTACCAACTGACAAATTAAGTTATGTACCCTCAGTATACAGCTTCCATCAAGATCCCTTCCTGTGAGGAGTTTAGCATAATGATTTCATGTATATACCGGAATACATAACCCGTGTCCATGCAATACTGATTTTAGAAATTTAGAATGTGTTTAGTTAAAATGCAAAGACCCTATCAAAAAATCAATGTTAATACCAAAGAAGGCCATACGTAATGACTTGACGACAATACCGTAATTATAACCCTTATGAATTAGACGATTTGAAGGTTTTATAAGTTTGTTAGGCGAGTGTAAGTATTTTTTACTTTTATGTAAAACATTACCATAAAATAAGGGGTGTGAAATGCCAGCCTTGATAAGATGTTTACAGGTTGCATTGTATTTACGAACTAAACATGTTTAGGTGCTTAAAAAACACAAAATAGTGTTTAGGATCGTACTTTAAATCTTAACACCATTTTTACTGTGTATTTATAACCACTGGGTCGATGCCTCTGCTATTGGACTGTTAGTCCCAAGGGGGTATTCACCAACCAAGTAGCCAGTACTTCGGTGCTGCTCCGAAAACCAATTTTATTTGGAAACCTGCAATATCTAAATTTTAGAAAAGTTAGTTTAGAACTAAGGAGTATCTCCCTCTTGTATAGCTCTGTCCTTATCTGATTTTGGCTTTCATATTAAGATCTTATTGGTTATTTTTTCTCTATTAGTTTTTACACGTAGTTCCGTAAATGGACTTCCAACTGTTTTTATTTTATCTGCACTGAAGAGAAATAAGTTGTCGAAATGCGCATATGGAGAAACAAAATTTACAAGGACTTCGGTATTTTGTTTTTTATTACCACTGGGCCGATGCCTCTGCTGGACTATTAGCCCCCGAGGGTATTCATCAAACCAGTAGCTAGTACTTCGGTGCTGGCCCGAAAACCGAATTTATCTGGAAACTTGAAATATTTTAAATTTAACAGAATTTTGTTCAAAAGCTTTTCTGTTTAGACCTTGTTGGTAATTTGTTCTCTATCAGTCTTTACACATATTTCAGTATATGGATTTCCAATATTTTATTTTATCTGCACTGAAGAGACATAAATTGTCGAAATGCGCATATGCAGAATCCAAATTAACAGCAACTTAGGTAATATGTCATTTACAGAGTTACAATTTGCACTTGATAACGGACGTTGATCTTTTGAACTTTCAATACCCTTTTTACTTCGTTTGTAATATTATTCTAATAAAACTAAACGTATTAAGGAATCTTAAGGACAGGTGATATGAAAGGTAAAACAAAAAATGCCTTACAAATAACTAAATACCGAAGTTACTGTGAATTTATTTTCTGTATATGCGCATTTCGACAACTTATGTCTCTTCAGTGCAGATAAAATGTAAACGTTTGGAAGACCATAAACTCAAAGATGTTTAAAAACTGATAGAGAACAAATAACCAATATGAACTAAATGTAAAGCCAAAAATCATCTAAGGACAGAGCTTGGCATGAGGGAGATACTCCTTAGTTTTCAACAAAAATTACAAAAATTTAGATATTGTAAGGTTTCAAAAATAATCGGCTTTCGGGTCAGTACCAAAGTACTGACTACTGGGCTGGTGAATACCCTCGACTAACAGTCCACCAGCAGTGGTATCGACCCAGTGGTAACAAATAACTAAATACTGAAGTTACTGTGAATTTATTTTCTGCATATGCGCATTTCGACAACTTATGTCTCTTCAGTGCAGATAAAATCTAGATGTTTGGAAGACCATAAGCCATAAAATGGTTAGAAATGGTAAAATGGGTGTAAACAGCATGAAGATTAACATAGCTACATGCTGTCCAACAAATAAGTTAACTGTTGTAAATGAAGTAATCAGTTGTTACTTAACCATCTGAATGTACCAGTGAAAAAGGCAAAAGTTCTAAGCTTGTAGCTGATAGCATAATAGATCTAGAGTGTGAGCGTTTACGTTCAACCTCTGGTGCTTTGCCATTACAGTACTGCCAGTTGGACTAAATTTTAATAATGATGATATTTGTTATGTATGCATCAAAAAGACTCATAATTAATTGAGGAATTATATTTGTCTCATTATTATACTTCCGCTTTATGTGGGATGAACTGTTATTGTGATATCCTTTCATCCGTCCGTCCATTCGTCCGAACATAGTTTCCAGAGCTTAGCTTTCAAAAGCTTTCATGGATTTGGCTTTTATGGCTATAGATATCAGCATTTTAGGTAAGGATGCCATTTTCTGATTTTGGTCTAAATAGGTCAAATTTAAAGACACAAATAACAAAAAACGCGTTCCAAAATTTGGTTTCAGGGCATAATTTCAGAATTGCTGTATGAATTTAAATACAATTTAAATACAATTAACACAGATGACAGCATTTGAGGTAAAAAGACATTTTTAATTTTTTGGCTCGGTAGATAAAGGTGACTAATAACAAAAATTGTTTTTTGAGTCGACAAACTCAAAAATGTTTCCAGACCATAGCTTCAATTTGTTGTATGGATTTAAAAATGAAATTTACAAAGATAACAGCGTCAGAAGTTAGAAAGAAACGTTTTGATTTTGGGCGTATTAGATAAAAGTCACAAATAACATAAAGCGGTCAAAATTCAACGCATAACTTGAAAATTGCTGTAAGCAATGAAATTTACACAGATGTAAGCACAAGTATTGACGTTTTGGATCAGTAGGCAAAAATTAGGGTAATATACATTTACAGGAATATTTTTTGCTTGTACTTTTGCGATTTTTATTTCAACAAAAAAATTCTTTTGCAAATTATTGATTTCTCGACTGGAGTGAGTCATGCGTGGTATATACTAGTAATATTTGCTCACAGTGTTTCCAGTTCCAAAATTGATTCAATGTCATTTGAAAATTTTCACCTCGACTTGTGAAGTATGTCAGAGAGAAAACAAATTTGTCTTCATTGTGCTATGTAACTTGTAACTTTTTGATTTTACTTGCTTACTGAATAGGTTTAATCTTGTTTATATTTATTATCGCAATAACATTATAACCCTTTAATATCCTTCTCTTCTTTCGTATGTAAATAATGAAACGATGTATATATCACATATTTTTTCTTTTGGTGGAAAATACAAAATATACCGAAATTCCATAAAAACAGTAAATTTTGTTATGCTGTACACGTGTTTGAAGGAGTATAACATTAAAATCAAATAATATGGAAAGCCGTAATCCAAAAGAAGTCCAGAAAGAAGTACTAATTTCCAAAAATATCGAAATAGGAAGCCAGATCAAGTACCAATGACATCTACCGAGTGCCATACACGGTTGTCATACTGCTAAAGCTTAAGGCGTTGATTTCCTGTTTTCTTCCTTGTTTACTATTTAAATCTTTTGTTGAGTTTACTAGAGTTGTCTCTACTTTAACATGCTAATGGATTTTCCCCTCTCAGTGTGCATTAATGTTTCCATTTCATTTGTTTGATGAATTTATAATGTGGATTGGAGTATGTTTTTACTTCAAATATTTCGAATCAGAGATTTCTTACTCTGTTCAATAATATCGTTTTTATAAACATATTAAGGGTATGATGTTTCATCTACAAAATGTAACATAAGGTGAAAATGCCGTTGATGTTTAATCATATAATTATAGGCTGGAGAATAATAAATGTAAAATCTAACTTTGCAACATGAAAAAAAAAAATGACGAACGACACAAAGTGTTTATTATTTCATGTGATGTCTATCAAAATAACTGTAATAAGCCACCATTTTAAGAAATTTTACATATTTATTTATGATTTTTTTCCATACTTAATTGAATCAATTTATTTTTCAGGTAATCCATTCTTGCTCGGGAGACAGTGGTGCACTTTTCTTTCAGTTTGGTATAACGCTACAGAACGTGTTTGATACACAGGTATAAAGCGAATACATACAAGCTTCGACTGATGAATGGTGAATCTTGACAGACGCATGATGACTGATGATTGATCTCACGGATGTCTTTTGAATAATGGTTGATCTGACTTGGCTTTCGACTGATCTGTGACGGATCTATGACTCTTCACAGATCGCAAAAATGGGAATGTTGACTGGTCCAGTTACTGTAAGAATTGCAGCCTTTCTTTGTACCCTTTTAGGAAGATTATTTTCACTCTATGATTCTTTACGAAATCTTAATGGAAGTCTTGAGTTTTCTGATGTGTTACGACACGACAGTGTTGTACCAGCAGAGTAAGTTCCTCGAGCTAGCAAGATCAGCGACGAGTACTTATTGGCTAATCTTTCAATATTACGTTTTGTCTCATTCTTTCTCTTTTCAAGATAACTAGTCTTGGAGTAAGTGGTCTGCCTGTTATGGGTTTTATTCGTATGTTTATTTTACGATAGAGAAACTAGATAGTGAAAGTGAAGGTTTGGGTAACAATATATTGGTCTAATCGTACCAATGGTTTTCAAATGATGGTACCTAGTCCAGCTATTTCGAATTTCTGTTATTGTTTACCTTTTTCCATACCTCTCATTTGTTTTTATAATCTCTAGTCATTGCATGTGTTTCTTGTTATCTATTTTATATAAATTAACTTGAAAAGGTATCAAGTAAGGCAACATCAATTTGATTTCTTGTTCGTCTGATCCGCCCGCACGTACTTTTTCAAAAGTGAAATAAAAATAAAAATAATTTGTTCCCGCATTCCGCTCCATTCCGTTCCGGACTAAATTTTTAAATTAGTTTCTCGCTTCCTGTTCAGAAAAATCTGATCACGTTTGCTGACAAGATTGACAAGTTTAGGGAGCAACCATTTGATTATTATGGGGGAGGGCAAGGAAGTAATTCGAAAATAGAACCCAAGATCAGAAATTTAGCGAAAAAATATCAGGACAGGAGGAAGCTGGAAAAAAAAACTAACCAGAATGACATATATGAAGCAAATTTCTGACTTACATAAAAAAACTGACAGGATTACTTCGAGTGAGAAAAAATTGTCAGGCTCAAAAATTGCTTGAAAAAAATATCCAGGATCAGATGTTCTTTACCCCCCATAAAATAAATGGTTGCTCCTTTATTGCTTTAATTGTTACATTTTGTAATATATTTCATAATTAATGGATACATATTTAAAAGGTTATGTTTTAAGCAGTAAGCATTCCTCAGAGATCAACAATTTTTTAAATCGTTCTACGAGGTAAGGTCATGTCTTCTCTTTACAACTTACTAGAGTGTGTCACGAGGATTACTATGTAAATCATTGCCTGTCAGCTGTGGAATATTGAAAAACTTGGTATGATATTTTTACAATCTCCACATTGTGCTATGATACCTTCCACTTTTTTTTGTACCATGATGCCCTTGAACTGAATTGTCAAAAAATAAAAACGAAACACCTTGCTATTTTCACGAGAAATCTGACCTTTTCATAGACAAGTTTGATGCAAAGGAAGCAGAAAATGTATTGCACCTGTGATCAATACATATTCTGATCACAGCAGGTGATCCGGTGCTTGGCATGCATGTATGCTGATTTTGACCAGCATTCAGAATATGTCCAGGATTTATCTTGGGTATGTCACGAAGTGTATTATTTTGTATGTCCTGCATATGCGATATCATGTCAATTGATCCGGTGCTTGGCATGCATGTATGCTGATTATGACCAGCATTCAGAATATGTCTAGGATTTTTCTTGGGTATGTCACGAAGTGTATTATTTTGTATGTCCTGCATACGCGATATCATGTCAATTGTTTTTAGCTCACCTGGCTATGCCAGGGTGAGCTTTTGCCATCACTTGGTGAGCTTTTGCCACCAGTTGGTGTCCGTCGTCCGTCCGTCGTAAACTTTTCTTTAGAAATCTTCTCCTCTGAAACCACTGGGTCAATTTAATCCAAACTTGGCCTGGGTCATCACCAGTGTATGTACTTTAAAAAATGTGTTCGGTTAGTCCGAGGGCCAAACAATATGGCCGCTGTTACTGAAAATAGAACATAGGGGTAAATTCCTGTTTTTGGCAAATAACTCGAAAACCGTTGCAGATATAAAAAATCTGACATGAGTAAAATTGTTCAGAATGCCGAGATCTATCTGCTCTGCAATTTTGAAGAAAACCGGAAAACCCGTCTTAGAATTATAGCCCTTTTTCCGTAAATTTTTCAAAATTTATGCATTTTTTATTTTTTATTTCAAAAACTACAACAGATAGAGTTGTAAATTGGAAAAATGTTCAGCATATCAAGATCTACATACTCTGAAATTTTGAAGAAAATCCAAAGGCCTGTGAAGGAGTTATGGATTGATTTTCACCATTTTTTTTCAATGCCATTTGGTATATTGGTTATTTCCCTTTGAATTCTGTGTTCAAATCTTCTTTGGTTAACTTTCATCTTTAAAGCTTGAGAGAAATTCCCTGCTATAGCTTCGTTAAAACAATTATTTTTATTTATAATTAAGAGCAAAAACAAATTTTTACAATTTTTTGCAAAACTACTTTCTTAATCTTCACCTTATTTCATGTTACAATTATTTTTCTATATAATGTATTTTGTTTTACAGGGATGTATTTGATTGGTCACTGTACTATATGCTTTGTTGACATAAATTAACAAGCAGTTTCTTGGCCTCATAGCCTGCATAACTTATTTTGTTAAATCACGCCTTTCATGATCAAGTGATGAAATTAACCTTGAGAATCAAATATGGATTTAACTACTACATGGCATGTATCATGCTATGAAGTGCTAAGTATAGTTAGTTTGGTGCCTATATATCATCCAACATGGCCATCTGCGGGGAACTTAATATATTACTGGGCTGTAAGGAAAGAGCACATAAAGAATTTTTTATCTGAAACAACTTTGCTAGTTAAAATAAAACTTAATCACAATGCATCTTAGATGGTCTGTCCCGCAAGTCTGCACCTAATGCAAATTGGCTATCAATTGGAAACATAGTTTAAAATTGGAGTACATTCAAAGAACTTCTTCTTTAAAACCATTTGGCCAATTGGAAATAAAAACTTTGGCACAACACTTAATTTTCTTTAAAATTGTGTCCTGCAGATCCATCCCTTTTCCAAGATGGCAGGCAATAAGGAAAATAGTTTGGTCATATAACATAAATGTTTGTTTGCATAGTTTGAAAATGAGACCCTTTAACATAGAAGTTTATTTGAATTTATGTATTGACCATGGTCCAGGTGAGCGATACAGGCTCTTGAGAGCCTTTTGTTATATTCACACTAGACTCAAAATAATGGAAACATTTTCTGTGTCATAGTCGGGGATGTATACAGAAAGAGTTAAGTTGGTGCATGGTACTATCTGTGTTGTACGTAGGGCTATTATACTTTCATCATTGAAGTTATCTTTATTCCAGTACTTAAGTGCTGGCTCATGGACAAAATGTATACATGTAGTTTGAAATGACAATATCCCATGCCCTCATGCAGTGATTACCCTTAAGTTAGTTTTGTTGTTACTTTGAAGATTGGTTGGTTATTCTCTGCATATAAATTTCTGATTTTTTGTTACTTGCTGGGTTATAAAATGTTTACGCCTGGACAGGGTACACGGATTACTGTTCAAAGCAGAGCAGAAATACGTGGGTTGCTCATTTACGGCTGGTAAAGACACGTAATTTCACTTTACGCCTTGAAACCAGTTGGTGTCCGTGCCAAAACCAGCTGGTTTACGCCTCAATATTTCGTACGGGAAGGTTCCATATCTATTGTTGATAATATAATCGAGGCAGAACAGACTTCTGTGTCATACTTACAATGCAAATATATCTTAGATAAATGGCACCACTTAGAAGTTCATATGAGGTAGTACAAACATATTCAATTAAATATTATATATTTTCTTTAAAAAGAAAACTAAAAAAATAAGGTGCCCGCTCGCCTCTGTATTTTTGTACTCGCCTAAAAATAATCAATTTTCAAAATAAAAATAAAAAAAATTTCTTATCGCTTGCTCGCCCTATAGTTTTAGGCCCAAAAGTCAGAAGAACAAGAAATTGAATTGGTATGACCTAAAGTAAAAAGTCCAAATTTACAAAGCTTTGATGTTTTTTTTTAATTTGAATAGTGTTTATTTTGTTTGAAACTTGGCAATAGTTAACTAAGTATTTTGTATAAGTAAGATTGTGTCAGTTGCACAATTAACCCTAAAGCTGTTTAATAAAAAAAAAATGGGAACCCTCTTTTTCGAATATTCGCAAATTTATGTAAATAATATGCAAATAAGCAGACATCTGATGTTGATAACAATAAAACAAACATAGGTAATCATGGGGTGTTTAGGGCGAGAAGTTTGGAGTGAGAGGTCCAAACGCTGGTATCCAACTGATAAAAAACGAATATTTGTAATTTTTGTACTAGTTATTGACCTGGACGGCTGTATGACACTCATTTATGGTCTTTGTAAGAGTTCTACTGCAGACTGGTCTCTTCCGTTTGTTGCTTTTAGACATGGGTCTGGCATTGGGCTAAGAATGGAATGTAACCCTAACAAAAATCTGCAAAGTTGTCAATTTTCGGTTTTGAGTGGCCACAGTATTGGAAGTGCAAATCGGAAAGCTGTCATCCTGTCAAACTTAACAGGAGAGACTTTGTTTAAGATAAGCACATCAATTTTGTCTCAATGTGGTTTGTAAGTTTTGTCTTAAGGTGACAATAGGCCGCCTATACCTTACCAAAATATGACATTTTTATTTTCTTTTACTGCCCATCTTTTAAGCAAACAGGAAACAAAAACCCTTCAAAGCGGTTGTAGGCTAGTCTGAAATTGTAGCCAGAATTCTAATCTTTAAAATGAATCTCAACATGACAACTTTCACATTTGTGGATAGTCGTCAGTGAAATAAATTAACAGACTGTCTCAAAAACGACAAATGTCTCGTGTAGCAGTCTAAGGGTTAAAATGACTTGTCTAAGGAATAATCAATATTAATGAAATAGAGGTAAATAGAAATTAGAGATAAATATACAACACAAGATTGATATGATACAGAGATGATACTTGTGTAAGTGTACATCAATATTTTTTTCTTTTCATGTCTTTTGATAATGACAGCAGACTTATTCCCTGAAAAAACAAAAACAATAAAAGCGTTGTTCCTTTGCTCGGTTCTACAATGTATTGTCTCATTTATATTTACTCCATATCATTTCATTGTATATTCATGCTTTAATAGGCTGCTCATTTGATTATTGAAGAACATAAAGGAAGAAAATTACCATCTCCAGCAAAACTTGCTGACATCTGTTCCATGTATTCGGATGTTGCACAAGTTTCGGATCAGAAAGATTCTTTAAAGGTAAATTACTACCCAGTTATCGCATTTCACATACAAATATTTTTTAATGATCGCAATTATTCTTTTTAGTGTGTCTTCGCACAAAGTCGATTTTCTTTCAGCAAATGATTGCAAGCACCACAGATTACTAATCAACAGATATTCTTATATTGTATTGATAGGGATATTATTCACGCTGTTATAGTGTGACAGGGCCATAAGGGAGTATGAAAATAATGCACTTTATGCAAAGAATACAGTAATGGGCAAGTACACTTATCAGTGTTTTTTTTATGATGAAAACGGTTTGACTAGGTCGGCGTTGAAGAATCTCTTCAGTCGTGGGAATCTTTTTCTCTTTCTCTTTTCTATTTGGATTCTGTTTTGTAATTTATTCTCAGCTTTACACATATTTCTGTTAATGGATCGACATTGTTTTTTATTTGATCTGCACTGAAGATACATACGTGATCGCGATAAAAATATGTAGAAACTATATTCAGCGTGAACCTCGGTATTTTGTTTTTCAGATATTCATTTTTTAAATTAAAATTGAAATTAAAGAAACAACTGAAACACCTACTTCGGCTTCGTGCCTAGATCTTTTATTGTATATTGACGAACATGGGCGTTTGAAATCTAAGCTATATGACAAGCTGGATGATTTTAACTTCCCCATTGTGAACTTTTCCTTTCTAAGCAGCAATATACCTACCCCTCCAGCCTATGGAGTGTACATTTCACAGTTGATTCGTTACTGTCGAGCGTGTAGTTTGTACAGTGATTTTTTTAACAGAGCAAAAACATTGTCCAAAAGCTGCTTAGTCAGGGATTTGTTCAATCTTTGTTAATTTCATCCGTCAAGAAATTCTATGGCCGTCACCATAGCATCATTGAAATATATGACGTGTCAGTATCAGTATCCCAAATTAAAATGGACATTTTCAGCTAGATTAACGTCTTCCCGGATTTGACTGCCGACTTTGACATTTTTCCGGATGAATCACTCACAGTGTGACGGGTGCTGTTAACAGGGCAGGACATGCTTACCCTTCCAGGGCACCTGATGTCACTCTCAGTTTCATTGGAGTTCACATTATGGGTGCCATTGTTCTGCATGTTGTGATTTCTGTTTCTGTGCTTTGTGTCTGTCTTGCGTCGTTGTTTTTGTTTCTAGCGTCATTGTTTTCAGGGTTCTCGTTTTTGCCCTGTCTTTGGACTTCGATTTTTGTTAATTTCACTCCTTTGTTCTTTCGGTATTCTACTGCCGTTGTTTTTAAATGGTGGATTTCCTATGTTTGGGTTCTAGTGCTGCTGATGAGAAATTAATTTCCGAAAATTAATTGCAGTTGGAGTTTACATAATATGTGTTATGGTCTCATGTTCATTTACTCCATATCCTTTCGTAAAATATTTAATACAGGAGTTTGTCTTTAAATGAAGTGTGGAGTTGGTAAAACAATTCCCTGAGATTGAGATATATGCTCTTTATTTTTCTTTGATATGGTGTACTTTTACATGAGATTATATCTCATGTGTACACTTTGTTAATAACTATTATCTAAATTTATGTAAATTCTAAAACCAAGGTTTAACTCCTTCCATTGTAGTTTTGTCCTTAGCCATACTTGATATTACTGATTATTTGGGTTTCGTTTGGTATATGCATTTTTGAACATTTTTTTAAATCGTGGATTTCCTATGTTTGGGTTCTAGTGCTACTGATGAGGAATTAATTTTCGAAATGGCCATGCAGCTCATTAAAATTAATTGCAGTTGGAGTTAACGTATGTGTTATGGTCTCTTATTCATTTACTCGATATCCTTTCGTAAAATATATAACATAACTTATTGTTATCCATGAAATAGTTTCCTAATTCTTCAAAATAATGTTTATTACGCAAGATAGCTGGATATCATTTAAAAATGTGATTATTTAGAAAAAAAATACTGTCTAGAATAGTTTCCTTTGCAACATTCATATAGTATATCCTTCCGGATCAAGTGGATTACGACATTTCTCCAGTTCGAGATAGTTAAATTTGTGATTTTCAACATCCGAGCTTTAGCGAGCATGTTAAAATCAGAAATTTAACTATCGAGAATGGAGAAATATCGTAATCCACCAGCATTCGGAAGGATATATTGTTTCTCCAATGACTTTTACTGTTTTCAGGCGCACATTCAATGGTTCAGCACTGTTGTGAACGTGTGCCGCGCTATCTAAACGACTAGTAATGATGACGTCACAATAGACTTTATGAATGAAATGAAACGCCGCGGGAAACATCACGCAGAAATTTAATCAACGTGTGGATTAAAAATAATACGTATTTTTAACCAACTGGGTTATCACGCTAAGAATTGGAGAAATATATTTTACACCTGCAAATAAATTTTGCTTATAGATATAAATGTACATTAAGATATAACGATCAAAAGCAAAACTGTTTGCTCTGTTCTTAAAATTATTTATTTTGTTTGATATCCAAAATAAAAAAATACTTTCAATTTACATAATGTCCCCTGTCTTATATATTTCGAATACCTCGTTGGTTTTCAACAAATACTTTAATTTTGCACTTAAAATTCTAAACAATATTTGAAATCAAGGGAGTAAAAGCGTGGTTGATAAAACAATCTTAGTCATCTCAACCACATTTGTAATCCCTCATTCAACTCAAATAACTAAATACCGAAGTTACTGTGAATTTATTCTCTGCGTATGCGCATTTCGACAACTGATTTGACAATATAATTTCATAAAACAACAGTAGTAGAATACCGAAGGAACAAGGGAAGCGATGACTACAAAAATCGAAGTCCAAAGACATGGCAAAAACGGCAACAGAGAAAAACAAAGACAAAACAAGGACGTGAGACAGCTACAATGCACGGAAATAAAAATATAACATTAAGAACTAAGGCACTCATATTGTGAACCCCATGAATACCAGGAGGGACATCATGTGCTCCGGGAGGGTAAACATGTCCTGCCATGCTAACGAAAAATAACTTAATACCGAAGTTACAACCGTCACACTATCAGTGAGGCATATATTGTTTTGAAAGATCTGTTTGGTAGCTGATTGATTAATGTCATTTTCTTACCCTAAGACAAAACCAACTGAAATCCATGGTACATATTACTTCTCTAACCCTCAAACAATACCATGGTAAAATTTTGAAAAGCTTTTGTAATCTCTCATGTCTCTGTAGTATTCAAACAATGACAAAGACAAATCGGTAGCACAAACATCCCTGACGAAGACAAAACTAAAATTTTACAGTATGATATGCAAGACAACACGAAAAACTAAAGTACTTACAATGTGAACTCCCATAAAAACAGGTAGTGACATCAGGTGCTCCGGTTGGGTAAGCATGTCCTGCTTCGCCAGAGGCACCGTCACACTATCAGTGAGTCAATCCAGGGTTGAGTCAAATCTGGTTATGTCAAATCCGTGAAGACGATAAATCTAGCTGAAAATGTTCGTTTTCATTTGGGACACAGACACGTCATATCTGTCAATGATGTCATGGTGACGGCCATAGAATTTCTGAAGGGATGTAAAAAAGTGTTTATCCTTACCTCGAGTGATATTTTGAAATAAAACCTGTACTTTTGAGTCTAAATTATGCTAAAAAATAAACAAAAAGATGGATTACAAACGTGGTTAGGGATTACAAAAGTAGTTGATAAGACATTTAGACCAACAACTTTTGTAAGCCAAAGCCACATTTGTATTCAAAGGATTACAAAAATGGATGGGATTACAAAAGAGGTTGCAGGGCTTGTTTCCGAATTCTAATGGTCAACCAAAGAGTTTAATATGAATACGCATTGTTTTGTGCCATGTTTCAATATCCTGTGTAAAGCATATTTGACTTTCTGCAAGGTCAAAAATACTATTTCGAATTAAAGTAAACGGCATGTTGCATTCTATTATGGTCTATTATGTCTATAATAATCAAATTGATAGTCTGGTTATTATGTAGAGTGTATACTTTCAATACTTCACCGTTAACGCTCCGATTTACGTTACATGTGTGTTTCCTCATACATACTGAAGAGTGCACACATTATTTATAGAGAAAATTAGGCCTAGATCTGACCTTGCAGTTCGTCTACATGTATACATTTTGACTTAAGTTAATATCGTACACCCTCTAGGGTATCTTTCTCAAATTTTTGAACCTGCTATTCCCTTATTGAATTGTCAAATATTGAAAACTTTGCGAAGCTACTATGATATTTTTGTGCTTACATACCCATATGAACAATGTTTGTCCAGGGATAATCTTGTAATTTCTGCTGCGTTTTTTTAATTGTCGATATTCTTATTAACATATTTCCCTCTGCGCTTGGTATTTTCAAATTAAAAAAAAATCAAAATGAAATGTTACACTTAAAACCAATAAAACTTTTTTTTTATATTTTATACATTTGGTTTTACTGGTATAAAGCTCTATGAAATTTATGTTATATTTTTATATAATGATTATAATTGTTAAATATGCTTAACATTTCACTCAACGACATAGCGGAAATACTGCTGGAGTTGGAGTACATTTCAATCAATCAATCAAATGTGATGGAACGTGTCTAATCTTGAAGAGGCATCTTTCGATGAAAGAAAGAACTTGTACCCGAAAGATAACTAAATAAGGATAGATACCTCCTCAGACAAAATACCCTGTAATTTTTTATTTGTCAACAAAATCATAAAATTTTGATTAAAAATAATTCTTTCAATGTATCTATTACTTTTCTAATTAATTTACATTAAGCTGTTAATATTTTCAATTTGTAACCTCACACACGTGCCGGACTATTTCCCGAAAATTAATTGAATTGCACTTTTTTGAACAGAGGTTACTTAGGCCATAAAAACTCGGTTGCTAAATTGCAACTTCCTAAAAAAATGCAAGTAAAATTCCTATTACATTTCCAAGATATAACTTTTGTACAAAATTTACAACAACTTAATAACTATAAAAATGTTTATTTGCACGGTCCATGCTCCATATGTTTTACGATTGCTGACATAAAACATTAACAATTAAAGTATAGGCAGTAAATTCATATAAGACAAGGTCTTTGCATATATTTGGTAAAACAAGCAACGGAACAATGCTTTTCTTGTTGTTTTGCACCTTTATGACGTTTCCAAATTCATACATTTCCAATTGATACATTAAATATACCAGAAAATCACATTAACTTCAAAATTACTTTCACATAGCACCTGTCTAAATATGCATTTGTGTACCACCATTTTAAATTTTTTGCAAAAAAGCAATTATTTCTTGAAATGTTTCTTTTCAAAGGTGAAAAAATGCTTAAAATGCGAATCAAGTTTAGGTATACCTGATAACTAAATACCGATGTCACTTTGAATTTACTTTCTGCATATGCGCATTTCGACAAATTATGTCTCATCAGTGCAGATAAAATCTAAACGTTTGGAAGACCATAGACTCAAAAATGTTTAAAAACTGATAGAGAACAAATAATCAAAGTGTTCTTAATGTAAAACAAAAGTCTGCTAAGGACAGAGCTTTGCATGAGGGAGATACTAGTACTCCTTAGTTTTCAATAAAATTTACAAAATTTAAGATATTGTAAGGTTTCAAAAATAATCGGCTTTCGGTTTTTTCACCGAAGTACTGACTACTGGGCTGGTGAATACCCTCGGGGACTAACAGTCCACCAGCAGTGGCATCGACCCAGTGGTAAAGAAAAACTAAATACCGAAGTCACTGTGAATTTACTTTCTGCATATGCGCATTTCGACAAATTATTTCTCATCAGTGCAGATAAAATCTAATCGTTTGGAAGGCCATAGACTAAAAAATGTTTAAAAACTAATAGAGAACAAATAATCAAAGTGATCTAAATGTAAAGCGAAAATCTGCTAAGGACAGAGCTTTGCATGAGGGAGATACTCCTTAGTTTTCACAAAAAATCACAAAATTTTAGATATTGTAAGGTTTCAAAAACAATCGGCTTTCGGGTCAGCACCGAAGTACTGGCTACTGGGCTGGTGAATACTCTCGGGAACTAACAGTCCACCAGAAGTGGCATCGACCAAGTGGTAACAAATAACTAAATACCGAAGTCACTGTGAATTTACTTTCTGCATATGCGCATTTCGACAAATTATGTCTCATCAGTGCAGATAAAATCTAAACGTTTGGAAGGCCATAGACTAAAAAATGTTTAAAAACTGATAGAGAACAAATAATCAAAGTGATCTAAATGTAAAGCTAAAATCTGCTAAGGACAGAGCTTTGCATGAGGGAGATACTCCTTAGTTTTCAAAAAAATTTACAAAATTTTAGATATTGTAAGGTTTCAAATATAATCGGCTTTCGGGTCAGCATCGAAGTACTGACTGCTGGGCTGGTGAATACTCTCGGGGACTAACAGTCCACCAGCAGTGGCATCGACCCAGTGGTAACAATTAACCAAATACCGAAGTCACTGTGAATTTACTTTCTGCATATGCGCATTTCGACAAATTATGTCTCATCAGTACAGATAAAATCTAAACGTTTGGAAGACCATAGACTCAAAAATGATTAAAAACTGATAGAGAACAAATAATCAAAGTGATCTAAATGTAAAGCCAAAATCTGCTAAGGACAGAGCTTTGCACGAGGGAGATACTCCTTAGTTTTCAATAAAATTTACAAAATTTTAGATATTAAATGGTTTCAAAAATAATCGGCTTTCGGGTCAGCACCGAAGTACTGACAGCTGGGCTGGTGAATACTCTCGGGAACTAACAGTCCACCAGCAGTGGCATCGACCCAGTGGTAACAAATAACCAAATACCGAAGTCACTGTAAATTTACTGTCTGCATATGCGCATTTCGACAAATTATGTCTCATCAGTGCAGATAAAATCTAAACGTTTGGAAGACCATAGACTCACAAATGTTTAAAAACTGATAAAGAACAAATAATCAAAGTGATCTAAATGTAAAGCCAAAATCTACTAAGGACAGAGCTTTGCATGAGGGAGATACTCCTTAGTTTTCAATAAAATTTACAAAATTTTAGATATTGTAAGGTTTCAAAAATAATCGGCTTTCGAGTCAGCACCGAAGTACTGACTACTGGGCTGGTGAATACCCTCGGGGACTAACAGTTCACCAGCAGTGGCATCGACCCAGTGGTAACAAATAACCAAATATCGAAGTCACTGTGAATTTACTTTCTGCATATGCGCATTTCGACAAATTATGTCTGATCAGTGCAGATAAAATCTAAACGTTTGGAAGACCATAGACTCAAAAATGTTTAAAAACTGATAGAGAACAAATAATCAAAGTGATCTAAATGTAAAGCTAAAATCTGCTAAGGACAGAGCTTTGCATGAGGGAGATACTTCTTAGTTTTCAATAAAATTTACAAAATTTTAGATATTGTAAGGTTTCAAAAACAATCGGCGTTCGGGTCAGCACCGAAGTACTGACTACTGGGCTGGTGAATACCCTCGGAGACTAACAGTCCACCAGAAGTGGCATCGACCCAGTGGTAACAAATAATTAAATACCGAAGTCACTGTGAATTTACTTTCTGCATATGCGCATTTCGACAAATTATGTATCATCAGTGCAGATAAAATCTAAACGTTTGGAAGACCATAGACTCAAAAATGTTTAAAAACTGATAGAGAACAAATAATCAAAGTGATCTAAATGTAAAGCCAAAATCTGCTAAGGACAGAGCTTTGCATGAGGGAGATACTCCTTAGTTTTCAAAAAAATTACAAAATTTCAGATATTGTAAGGTTTCAAAAATAATCGGCTTTCGGGTCAGCACCGAAGTACTGGCTACTGGGCTGGTGAATACTCTCGGGAACTAACAGTCCACCATAAATGACATCGACCCAGTGGTAACAAATAACAAAATACCGAAGTCACTGTGAATTTACTTTCTACATATGCGCATTTCGACAAATTATGTCTCATCAGTGCAGATTAAATCTAAACGTTTGGAAGACCATAGACTCAAAAATGTTTAAAAACTTATAGAGAACAAATAATCAAAGTGATCTAAATGTAAAGCCAAAATCTGCTAAGGACAGAGCTTGCATGAGGGAGATATTCCTTAGTTTTCAATAAAATTTACAAAATTTTAGATATTGTAAGGTTTCAAAAATAATCGGCTTTCGGGTCAGCACCGAAGTACTGACTACTGGGCTGGTGAATACTCTCGGGGACTAACAGTCCACCAGCAGTGGCATCGACCTAGTGGTAACAAATAACTAAATACCGAAGTTACTGTGAATTTACTTTCTGAATATGCGCTATGCGCACTTTCTGCATTTGCATGAAAAAGGTATGCTAAATTATTTGAGTTTTTTAAAGGAACAATGGATGACGTCCGATGGTACATTATGGGCAAAGAGACCACTGACTGAGAAAATGATACAGTATGCATCAGGAGATGTTACAGCTCTAATTCCAGAAGTTTACGAGACACAGAAAATGTAATTACCAATTAAATGAATACTTATTGCATAAACGATTTAGATATTTGTCAGTCTCAAAATTTATTTCTCAAAATATAAGTGTTGAAGACCGTTCGGTGCGTACGGTGACCCCTAGATGCTTTGTTTTGGGTCTTTTTAACTTGGAGATGGGATGTTGTCTCCTTTACATTTACATGTACACCATTTCCTTTCTTTTTCAATATCTACGTTAAAACAAATGTTAAAACGAGGTACAGAGTAAAATAAATATCTAACAAGCAGTATTTCATGCAGAATTCAGTTTTATGGTAAAGACCTAGCCTACTATAACTTGCGAAGTACAACTACTCTTAACATGGCTGACCAAGAGAGAACCTCTAGATAAAAATATTGAACATAACTAATACTGCCTTATAGGAAGAACCGTCTTAACGTATCAAAATGGACTTATCTGCAACTTACAATATTTAGTGTTATTCAGAATGGGAATGCTCAAGTTCCTCACTAGAGGATGATTTTGATAATACCACATCCCATAACTCTAACATGGTTGCTCTGACTTCGACACACACACACACACTATGCTATATTTAAGGTCTCCGTTACTTTTTTTCACACACATATTGACTGACAAAAGATGTACGACCAGTCTGATGCATTAACAGTTGTATCCAATACATAAATCAACAAAAAAATTTAAATTTGAATTTTATATCTACACTCAACCTATCTAATCAAATACAATTGTATCAAATACTTAAACCAACAAAAAATTAGATGATCTACAATCAACCAATCAGATTAAATTTCACAATGTGTTTACTTATGTTCTTTGAAAAAAATATATTTCTCGTTCTGTGTTTACTTTTAAGTAGGAAAAAGAAGGGAAACGGGAATATGTCATAGAGTTTGAATCTTTTATTCGGGGAATAGGGTTCAAGCGTTCGTAATTTGAACATCCAAAATTTCTAATTTATTCTTCTTTGTTCCTTGCCCTGTCTGGTTTCACTTCGATAATGTTGATTCTGAGTTAATCGAAGTAATGCTCAGTATTTCTCAGATATCGTGTGAAGGAACAATTCCTAATAAATTTTGTAAAATGATCTGTGGTTATCGAATCCGAGGTTAATGTTTTTTCAGTTTCTTCCACGATTTGGATCTGTTAATTTCACGGAAATGGACATTACCTGTAATCAAGATTATACGATCAAAACATTAGCTTTTTTCATTTTTCACGTCCAAGCGGTTGTTCCCCGGAACATATATATGTAATTCAGGTTACTGACGTGGTATATAGAGTAACATACCATGGATGTCTATTATATTTTCCTCGGCTTGGCATAAAGAAATATAACTAAACATCCAAGGTATGTCATGCTATATAATCCGTATGAAGAGTGAATAAAATATAATATATATGCACATATCTATACCTACATGTATAAATAAATAGACTGAATATCTTTTTAATACCACTAGAATACGGATTTGACAAGGAGAAAAAACAAAAAATAATCCCTTTTATAAACTCCAAAATAAACATGCCTTATTATGCAAATTCCATTTTCAGGTTTGAGATCATATCAATACTCTCGATATGTTTTTGCAATAACTGAATCGGTGGTCAGGAACTCAATCTTCAGAGATGACCTAGCACTTTCTAATGTTGTGGATAGGGGAAATTTGCTATTTAGTAAGGTCATACCGCGGCGAACCGGGTTATCAGTAATTCAAGACCAACTTTCAGGAGAAACTCAGCTCTTCATGCAGTATGAAGTTCCCTACACTATTGGAAAAAGAGCATATTTTTTGTCGCATATGCAGCTTAAAGAGATATATACGAATTTTGACATTTTTTTGTTAAAATGTGCTGTATAGCTCCTCCAGAACCATAATGAACCAACTGCAAACTGGAAAGGCAAATATTTATACACTCGCAACAAAAATGGTTTTTGTTCTCGGTGTGCTTCGAGTAGCACCATCTTCCCAAACATAAACTTCATTAATGGACACTCAAAGCTACTAACAGGCATGTCCGACTTCTAATATGTCAAAAAATATACAAGTGTGGCATATATTACTTTTATTTCTACGAAGTACACGTACCAGATACTACCTTGAATAAATAAAGGGATATGGAGTAAATGTACGTAGGACAAAATCCCTGTTAATACAGAAAACATTTGAGAATATTCTGAAAATCACCTAAAATAGGAACAAAATTCACTCTAAATGGCCATACTTCTTTCCCACACTTCCCAATTTCTCCTTTTTCAGTTGCAGACAAAGTTCTTCGAGTCTGTAATCTACTAATCTTATTTCTTTCTTCGTTTTAGCATTTGGTTTGATTTGATTTAATCGTTCTTGTCCTTGCTTAGATATTTTTTTTTCACTGGACATTAAGTTTAACCAACCGATCAGTCAATTTTCAGATGTATCAGCAAGAAGCAATACAACAAGACCTTAATTGCTTATAGTTTTAACTTATATCCTTTCTCTCCAGGTATCTTGAAAGTAACAACTTGTTGGCCGAGTTTGAAAGCAGAGTTGCTGATGAAATCAACTATGAAATTGATTCATCAGTTGTAGCAAGGCATCAAGAAAAGTTGAATGGTATTGTTACACGTATCCTATTCGATTTTGATCAGAAATATCCAACAGATATACAATTTGAATCCATGACTGATGAAGATGATATTAAAGCATTAAAAACTGTAAGATTTGACAATCCTACATTATCACCTCTAGCGAAAAGACTAAAGAAAGACGAAATTAAAGATGCGCTGAAAAGACTGAGAGATCAATTGTTAGAGGAAGGAGATAATTTTATCCCTAAATCACGTTCTTTTGGATTTTTGAGAGCTTATCAATACTTTCCAGACGTATCAATACAACAGGACGCAAAACAACTTCAGCAAATGGTTGACCGTATAGTTTTAAAAAACATCGCAAAAAAGTACACGTCAAGAGATACAGAACTTCATATGATTGCAAGATATGAGAAAGAGTCATTGAAATCAATCCGTCCATCAAGCGAGCATGATGCACGATTTGATCCTGTAGTTCTTGCACTATACTGGCAAGTCCAAGAAGACGACCTTGATGCAACAATCGAGCAATTCCAAGTTAACCAAAGAGAATATTCCATTCCAGCGGGCAAATACAAGTGGCTGAAATATATCAGAAGTGGAAATGTTCCTCAAAGAATGAAGGAAAAAGGTCGGATACATCTACAAAACTTGGACAAGATGTTTGGAAAAGGCCAATGTCCTTTTTCAAATTAGAATCTATTAGTCCTTTGTTTCATATTAGATTTGCTTATCATGTCATTGTAATTACGCAAAAAATAGATGACAATAATAACTGATCACATGCACAGCCACAGAAGTATTTCTTTGTTTACAGTTATCCTTTAAACAATTAAGATAAGTAATTGCCTAACCATATGTAAGTAGGCGACAGTGATGCCAGATATAAAAAAAAACATTATAAATTTTTATATTGGTCATTTTTAGTCTTATCGAAATTGTGTTTGTGACAACCTAAGAATCAGTGTTATTGTGATGCAACTTTTTGCAATTTGGTATATTTTTTAAATCTGGGGGTCTGTCCATTATTTCCAGTCAATATGAGTAAAAATGGGTTTTTAATGGTCAAATTCCTTGGTAGAAAGATGATCTCTTTAATATCACATCCTAAAGCTCAGTTGGTCCTTTAGTCTTTAGACTCATATAACTTATTTTTCAAGAACAGTATAGTTTACATTCTTATCCTTAGGAAAATATAAGATTTCCAAAATTATAAAAAAACAGGATAACAGCAAACAGCCACAATGGCCAGGAATTACAATCACACACCACAATCTACAAGCAAACTGCACCAGAAAAACAATAATGAAAACAAGAGACAAACATAAATAACGATAGGAACTCGGGATAGCCAAGTTTTTCGTTGTTTTTAAGACGTTGAAATATAACCATCATGGGCGAAATGATTTTAAAACAGAACAAAAATTCACTGTGACCTCGGTATTTTTTTTATTTGAATATGAATATATGATAATTGGAGAGTATTTAGAGAATTATTTTTATCTATGTTTGTGTAAAAATGTAGGATCGATCTAACCGATCGTGAAAATTATCTATCTACAATTATGCGCGTTGCAGAGAACTTTTAGATTTTAAAGCACAAATAAAGATAAAGCCGTAAAGAAGTAAGAATTTATTTTTATGACCAAATATGTCACTATTAAGCACCTAAAAACGCTTAGATTATGCTTGATGCACAAATCTAACACTTCTGTTTTATTTTGTTGGAAAGCAATATTTTAAAAATAGTCAAACAAAATAAGCGTCATGAGGGCTCACTGTCTACAAAATCAATACAAACACTTGGAAGAGAACAATAGATCTCCAGTGGGCCCAAAGTTTTGATCATATTAATATAGTCAATTTTCGTTATACAAAATGCTTATAAAAATATCTTCTTTAATATCATTCCATACATCCGGATTTCACAACACAAATTTTATATACATCATTGTGTACAAATGCAGATAAAGCTGTGGTTCCGAATTCTGCGTTGTTCGACACTACACGGCATTATTTTTATATCACCAGGGACCAGTATCTCTTGAGACATCTTATATAATGAACATGTCTTAACAGTGAGTAGAAAAAAGAAGGGAAACGGGGAATGTGTCAAAGGGACAACGATCCAAAGGGGAGTAATAACAACTCAAAGCCACCATAAGATCTTCAATGAACGGTGAGAAAAAGTAGTATTTAATTACCATGTATCTCTTCTTTGCATTTTGTGCTGATTATATAAACATATGATCTTTGAAAATGAAGAACAAAATAGTATTACAAAGGAGAACATTTATTAGAATTAAAAAAAAAACAAATTTGCCAATAATGCTTCCCCTGAAAACATAAAATGATATTCGCATGCGGAAAAGTCTTCGCTGATTAAAAAAAATGTTAGGTTATAAAAATTCATATTTTTTCAAAAACCAATTTAAAGGGAAAAGTATGCTACGATAAAAAAAACAGGCGTGTAGTATGCTTGGTTTTCTTATTGATAATATATTTTTCACATTTGGAGAGGTGCAATTTATCAACAGCAAGTTGGCATATCAATGTGCACTTATTGTGCTCCTCTACTAGCAGACTTGTTTTATATTCTTACGAGACTGAATTTCTTTAGGGACTCGTAGAAAATCATATAATAAAAGATTTAAGATCCTTCAATCTCACTTAAAAATATTGATGATGTTTTTTTCATCAATAACGCATCTTTTGCTAAATGGATCCCATTATTATATTCGCCAAAAACTAGAGATAAAGGAAACGACAGAAACCACCAGATCTACATCTTTTTTGAACTTACATCTCAAATTTGATGAAAATGGTCATCACATTATTAAAATTTACGACAAAAGGATCGAAATTTTAATTTCAAAATTACATGTATCAATTTGTATCAAATGTCAGTGTTACAAATAAAAACTGACATTTTCAGCTAGATTCGCGTCTTCCCTGATTTGACATAACCGGTTTTGACTTTACCCTGGATTGACCCACTGACAGTGTGACGGGTGCTGTGCACAGAGCAGGACATGCACCTGATGTCACTCTTGTTTATTGAGAGTTCACACTGTTAGTGCTTTAGTTTTTTGTGTTGTATATGTAATGTTCGTGTGTTTTGTGGGCATGTGGTGTCTTTGGTCTTCCTTCTTTTGGTGTTCTTGCTTTTGCCTTGTCTCTGGACTTTGATTTGTGTAATCTTGTGCTTTGTTCCTTCGGTATTCTACTGCCGTTGTTTTTTCTCTAACATGAACAGTAATAAACTAGCTTCTACTGCTTACGGAGTGTATCTTTCACAGTTGATTCATTACTCGATAGTTAGTGCATATAACAAGACTTTCTCATTGGACATAGTTATTTCCGTGACCACCTTATTAACCAAGGCTTTAAAATGTTTTATCTCATACGATCTTTAACAAGTTTTTCAATTGATATCAGTCTCTAGTGGAACAATTTGAAGTTTCGGTCCGAACTCTGATCCAAGATTCTTTTTTTTTACTGAGTATTACGATGGTCATGTCTTTTAACTGTCTACGACCTTTCAATAGCAATTGCTGTCGAGTTGCTGCCGGACACTACCGCAATGGCAGAGGGAGGTGTGACGTGCCATTAAACCGGTTTAACCCACCATTTCTTTTGAAATGTCCGTACCAAGTCAGCACCATTGCAGTCGACAACTTTTCCGGTGGTTTTAACCTGAATTGTCTTTTGTTTCATGAACCTTCAGCTCTTGATAACTCTGTTCGGTAATTTTGATATTACCCCCACATTTTACTGCGTTTTGAAAGCAGGTAATGCATTTCTATGTTTTTTTTTCTATGATATAATGCGTTATTGGGCTTCTTGTAAGTAATATTATATTAAAATAATAAGTTCCCATACTTTCCTTAAGCAATAAAAGTGACAACAAATAAAATATATAAAATTATTTAAAATGGCGTTTTGTATGGTAAAAATATTAATTTCAAAACTAAGATTATCAATTTCACAATGCATTGGTCAATTACAAATGAATTCAAATCAATGCAAAAACTCAATATCTGTCTTCCAGAGAAAAAATTACATCGAGTATATGAGATTATGTTTATGTCGGCAATGGAGATAGCTTTGTCATTGGATAAACGGAAGGGAAAAGATTATTTTGCCCTATTTTTCATTCTCAGTGTTTTTTTTCTTTGATCTAGATCGAAAACTTAAAGTTTTGTCTACCAATACTAGTTTATGCAGTTTAGTTACATACTTATATTTAGAAAAAAGTCATCTTTCAAAGATGTAGGAATTTTAATCTAATCTTTATTAGTATAGCTACTTATCAAAAGTATTATTTAATACCAACTTGTCTATTGATCGACTAACTTTGAAACTTCAAAACTTCTTAAGCAAATGTATCTTAGAAAAATTAACATGAGAAATTGACCTTGCGTTTAAAAGAGATTTACTATTTTAACGTCTAATCCCTTAAAATACCGAAGCTTCATTCCGTGTATAGCACTCGGAGGATATCTGTGGTACTGGGTGTAGCCTCCTATTTCGACATTTTTGGGAACGATAACTTCTTTTTTGATAACTTTTGACTACTTTTGGGTTATGGCTTTCCATTTTATTTGATTCCTATGCTACTGGTGAGAGGTTATTTCGTCTGCCCAATAGTCAGACTGGTATATAGATAATATAGTTGCACACAGCTCTATATAATAATGGGATGGTACGGTGAGCTGCAAAGGTACAATATATCATTCTGAATGCCAACAGTGATTAAAATCATCTTTTTAAAACCTGTTAACATAGAAAATCCAGCAAGGTCTTCGGCTGGATTTGAAACCCTAAATTGTTGTCATCTATGGCAACCAACACCGCCTACACTATGCCCAGCGCGATATATTACCTATATACCTTAGGTATCTTCCTTGTTGCATATATTATCTATATACCTTAGGTATCGTACTTGTTGCATCCTTATCCTTCTATTTCCTACCCATCTAATGCTCATCGTGTACTATGTTACAACTCTAGATTTCCTACGAGGAGGAATGACCCGGTTACCGAAAGCTATATTTATATATAGCCTAGGTGGCCGAATGATCTAGGGCGCTGGACATAGTGCAGGCGGTGTTGTAATAGATGACAACAAAGCAGGGGTTCAAATTCAGCCGAATACCATGCTAAATTTTCCGATGTTAACAGATTTAAAACGATGATTTTCATCACTGTTGGCATTCTGAATCAGAGATTGTACCTTTGCAGCTCACCTTACCAACACATTATCATTCATATTATATAGAGCTGTGTGCAACTATAATATCTATACAACTTGTGTATATTACCTGTTGCAACCTTAACCTTCTTCTATCTATTTCCTACCTATCTAATGTTTATCGTGTACTATGTTACAACTCTAGATTTCCTACGAGGAGGAATGACCCGGTTAGCGAAAGCTATATTTTTATATAGCCTAGGTGGCCGAGTGGCCCAGGACGCTGGACATAGTGCAGGCGGTGTTGTCATAGATGACAGCAAAGCAGGGATTCAAATCCAGCCGAAGACCTTGCCGGATTTTCTGATTGTAACTGGTTTTAAAAAGTTGATGTTCATCACTGTTGGCATTTGGAATCATATATTGTACCTTTGCAGCTCACTTTACCATCATATTATCATTCAATAATCTAACTTGGCTTACATTAAAAAATTACCTTGTTTTTTAAAGAAATTTACCGTTTTTATCAAAATTCTAACCCCTTTAAAGTGAGGCTGCATTCCGTGTATGGCACTCGATGGATGTCCTTTGTACTGGATATGCCCTCATATATCGAAATTTTAAGATGACATGTACATTTTTTGCTACTTTTGAATGATGGCTTTCCATATTATTTATACTATGACTAATCCGATATACTGATTAGTGCATAATATTCATCGAATGATCGAACAACGCAGTCATTACAGCGTATTACGATCACACATTGAATAATTCAATAATCGGAATCAAGGATTAGTTATTGTTTTTAATATATACACATAATGAATTTACTCAAATATTTAAGAATTTGATTTAAGAATATTTTCATGAACTGCGTTTTTGATGTTAATCCACGACCATTGTAATATCACTTCCTTTATTATGGAAAATAATTTCACAGTTAATTGTCATTTTTTTAAACGCAATCTATATAATAATTGATCATAATGCTGTAAATGAGAGATTACTCCTCGGAACAGCATTACGGAATTTACTGTTCATAATGCAAATTGGTTATTTTTGTATGTTTAGACCCTAAACCGGACTAAGAATCTTAACTATTATGAACTGTTTGCCTTTTATATTTGAATGTTTTATCCCGAGTGAGTGAAATAAAAAAATACCAAAGTTTACTATGAATTTAGTATCTGCATATGCGCATTTCGACAACATATGTCTCATCGGTGCAGATGAGATCAAAACATTTGGAAATCCATATTGTTACTTCAATGAAGAATTTTGTAAGCAAATTTTGATGATTTGTCTATTTTCATTGCACAACTACATGATGAAATGGTGCATAAAGACACACGTTAAGTGACCTATTTAAATATAAAATCTATTCTTTTCAACTGCAAAGTTTCATATAGAATGATGAATGCACAATTTCTTGAATTTTTGTCGGAGTAAATCTTAATTAGTGGTCAAAGCGTTGTAACTCCAAATAATTTTGAACTATTTTCCCTTAGCTCTTGATACAGGGACTGGTAAATGCGAAACAAAGAAATACATAAGTCGACAAGATGTAATTTTTTAATTATGTTTATTCATCCTTAAACTGAAATTGTTGGATATTAAAAGTTTAATCTCATATTATTGAAGCAGATTACTATCTTTTTGCACCGTAATATTCATTGAATTCGAACATTCGTTTTTTTTTTTGTTGGAGTATCTAAATTCAATATACCGAAACCTGATAGCGAACAAATTACAAATAGGATCTGAATAAAAAAGGCAAAGTCAGCTTAGGACAGAGTTAAACAGGAGGGAGATTCTCCTTAGTATTGAACAAAATTTTCTTAAATTTAGATATTGCAAGTTTTCAAATGAAATCGGTTTTCGGGCCAGCAAATATTATTCTTTAGTTTATACTTACATTTCTCATCTTACCTGATATTATTTTATTTGTCGTACAATACTAAAAAAACAAAAGAAACAAAACATACAAGAAAACAAAACAACTCCGTCATCCAAGAAAAATAGATAAGTGTGGATCGTATTGCACGGCAATACAGAAGTCCCCTACCAGTGGAATAGTTCTTTGTTATACCAGCAAAAATAGTTAAAGAAGTTTTCCGAGCCCAAGGCTCATAACTCCGTCAAAAATCAATGGACCCAACCCATATTCAAATTTGATCTGTAACCCAAAGTGGTTGATTTACAATGCAAATATCAGCTTAACATCTGAAACAGTTAAGAAACAAAGTCTGGAAAACCTATATTTTACCAAAATTTTGTAAGTCTAAGGCCCATAACTCCGTCCAATATCAATGGACCAGAACCAAACTCAAACTTGTTCTGTAACCCAAAGTGGTAGACACACATAGCAAATATTAGCTTAATATCTGGAAGAGTTTAGAAAAAAAGCCTGGAAATCCTATACTTTACCAAAATTTCCTAAGTCCAAGGCCCATAACTCCGTCAAATATCAATGGAACGGAACGAAACTCAAACTTGATCTGTAACTCATAATGGTAGACTCACATAGCAAATATTAGCTAAATATCTAGAACGGTTTAGAAAAAAGTCTGGGAAACCTATATTTTTCCAGAATTTTCAAAGTCAAAGGTCCATAACTCTGTCAAAAATCAATGGACCGGAACTAAACTCGAACTTGATCTGTAACCCATAGTGATAGACTCACAAAGCAAATATTAGCTCCATATCTGGAACGGTTAAGAAAAAAGTCCGGAAAACCTATATTTTACCAAAATTTTCTCAGTTAAAGGGCCATAACTCCGTCCAAAATCAATGAACTGGAAACAAAGTCGAACTTGATCTGTAACTCATGGTGGTAGACTTACATACCAAGTATTAGATACAAAACATAAATATCTCTTATAGTATGGGAAAAAAGTCCCGAAAACTGAGTTTGACGGACTGAGGGAGTGCAAATCTAAAGTCCCCTACCGGGGACTAAAAAATACGAGACAACAAAACTTGTTTTCCACATGGACTATGGTATCAAATGTAATTTTCATCTCCTGTCTGTTCCACTACTCTTGCATATAAAACACGTCTCGCATGTCATGCTAAGGTTCTCGTCATGTCGCCTACATATATTTTATATATCTATGACGAATGCATTATCAATAGTGGTTTAAGGTTGCTGTTCATGGAATTCAAGCAAAAAAGCAAGTCAGTTTTTATATTTCTTACAATGGCATCTTTCAATGAACTGGCTCTGTTTCCCTGCACAGATCTCAGAACTTCCTCGAATCGTTGTAAAACATTAAAAGATCCAATGATAACAACACACAGAGACACAATAGACAAGGCTAATTTTTCATATATAGAAAAGTCAAAACAATCTTCATAACTTGGATCAAATTCTTTAAGCAGGTAGGGAGGTTTTTTTCTTTCGGATTATAACATTTGTAGATAAAATGCGATTTATCCTTGGACAGAGCATCAAGCATCAAGTGTCCAGTAATGTTACTTCATCCAAAAGCGAAACCAGTGTAAGGAACAATTACACCGGAAATTATTTCCAAACAAGTGAAGCTTTCTTAGTTGTTCTAAAAATTGAAATGGAAACATGGTGTTGGTTATTTTGATAATATTGTTGTCATTCAAATATAGTTCTTTGTAATTTAGTGACAAATTTTCAAAAAATACTTTTGCCAATATTGTAATTCCAATATAAGAAAGATCCAAAGCTTTCAAGACTTTCACCCTATTGGAAATATTATTTTGAACTCTATTTAATGACATATTGGAAAGTGCTAGTACTCGTTATAATTGCATTGGCAAAAACAATTCTAGAACATCCTGATCTAACCACCCATTTGCAAAATTAATGCTTCTTAAATTAAGAAGTTTGACGTTTACGGATATATTTAAAACGTGTCAAGACTGATTCACTTCTAAAAATGAGAATGAATTACTTATATTAAGCATCCTTAGTGATGAACTTTTGATTCCAGGAAAAGTCATAGCTGTCAATGGTAAGTTAGCAATAAACAAGCTTTGAAGATGTTTCAACCTGGAAAACGTCTGTGCAGAAAATCGTGTGATTGGATTTCCGGACAAATCAAGTGATTCAAGGTTCACATAATCGTTAATTATTTGTAAACTATCTCCATTTATCTTGTTATTTTGCATTTCAAGTTTTCCGTAGAAACTTCCTTGTTTGTACTTATTTTCGTCTTAGATAACTTCCCAACAGTAAAATAAAATTAATGGCGAGAAATTGAGGTCCACATCCTATTGCATGAACGATCATTTTATTTTTCTATATTTTGATGTTGTTGAACATAATACTGCATATCACCTTCGCATATAATCATGTTAATATACAACATCGGCAAAAGCGCATGCAAACGGGAAAATTGTAAAATAAAGAATCCAAGAACACGTCAATACAGATATAAAGCATATGGAGACAACATCACGACGGCAGTACAATACCAAAAGTTTACACAAATCTGAAAGGAAAAACATAAAGGCAAAAATGAGAACACCAGAAAATAGAAGACAAAAGACACTAAACACCCACAAAAACAAGGACCATAAGTTCACCCAATTTGGATTTAATCAAATTATGTGTAAGGGTTGTATTAAGTGTAGAAAAATCATAACTATCAATAGATGAAACTGGTCTATATATAGACTGTAATTTATCTAAAACTTTGATAGAATTTTTTACACTCCAAAGCTATTTTACACCTGAGTTTCGATATGTTTTTCACAATAGTATATAACTAACTCCTTTATACAAGTGAGTGCATTGGTTAAATGAATGGACAAAATTGTGGTAGAACAATTTACTCGATCCGAAATAAAACGATGTTTGAAGGGACTTTTGTGAAGTTAAGAATCCAGTACATAGTAGGTAGGGTGTTATCTTTAGGTGAAACTTTGAGCGTTTCTGTATCCTTGTAATGTTCTTTGATGAGCGTTTTATCGTTACAATTTGTACGTTTAAATGTGCTGGACTTGGCCAATTTGTTTTTTTTTTACATCGATATAGTATTTTTTCAGATGATGGCAACGTTGTTTGAAGCTTTGTCGACAGGTGCAAACACATATTTGTCGCCAAGTTCTTTCAGTTTGGACTTAATTCTGTTAACAGACAACTATTTTGGTCGGAAATGTCTACAAATCAATTTATCTTGATCCAACTTTTACAATGATATGGCTAAAAGACTTCTTTTCTTTGGCAAAACTAGGTCAATTCTGAAATTTCTATGATATTGCTTTCTGTCAAAACGTTCAGTGAACTACTAGTATATCAGTATTCTGGAAATTACTACTGATATTTTTTTCCCTTTGTGCCCTATGTACATTTCATGGGAGTTATAAGCCAAAGTCTAAGAGGCAAACAGACGTATCTTACATTTGATTAAATGTCAGTTTTGAACGTTCAGTGAAAGTCGAATAATCAAAAAACAGAACAAAAGAGAAAATGAGAAATGAAAAAAACGTTTATTCAACGGTTGCGCTGAAATAAATTTTGTGGTTCTGGGGAAATTTCTCATATATTGTACAGTAATATACTTCCAAATTTCGGATTTCGGCGTTTTATATTTGAGTAAATTCAAAATATCATTTTGACCACCTGTTTATAGTGTCCACATATCACTGTTTTACTTGTTTTTTTATCGATAAGTTCCCTTTGTGTTTTATTTATTTTTATTCATTTAAGAAATAATTCATGGCAGGTATATGGTTATTGGAAATTTAACCATGGGCTGGGCCTTTATATTCCAATTTAACCCTGAGCGTTAGCGAGGGGTTTAATTTACGAATATAAAGGCCCAGCCCATGGTTAAATGACAATAACCATCTACTTGCCATGAATAATTTCGATTCTAATATGACAGAAAACGGAATTTTTCATTCTGAAGCGACCTTAGAGAAGGCAGATTTCCCGTTTCCATTGCGGTCTGTGTCTATGACGTCACAATACACAATCTGACGTTTTCAAACAGATGCAAGTTAAAAATCCAAATCGGAAGCAAAACAATACATATATAAGTGTCTGAATGGCATGATTAAGTTATAAAATATGCTTAACATTTATTTCCTTCACAAACTAAGACAAACAAAATCCAAAACATTGTTGTTTTGCGTAACCTTTCTCTTATTCCGATATCATTTGCGCATGTGCGAAGTATATGGTTATAGAGTATTAAACTGGTTGACGATTAACTAGGGCCATGTTAGAATTTTTTCTTTATTTGTCGTATGACAGCGGTTGTAAGAACATTTAATGCCCATTTATTTTATGTTTGTTGGTAAAAAAGGAAGAAACACAGCTGAATCATTGCTCATCATCTAGCTATGAATTACGTTAAACCGTTAAACCGGTGCTGGGCCGTCTTAAACGTAAAGCTCATTTTTGAAGGCCTCATTTTTCAACTTCGGTTTTCATTACAGAGATGATGTTTTATTTTTCAACAATCCTCTTTTTTGGAGATTATCTTCATATCATCTACCCAAATGAAATTGACATGAAAGAGACCACTGATAAACTAACATCAGCATCCTACCTGTACCTTTACATTTACATTTATATTGACAACTCGATACATTTTTAACTTATATATTTTAAATGGAATTATTGAATATTTTCATGATTATTCTTATTTTGCAAAACGAAAGGGGTTTGGCCTTCCCTCATGTTTGTTTCCTGGTCAGTGCATGTTCGAAACAGGTATAAAAGTTTTAAAAAATCATGGAAGATGGTGTTTGTGATGACTCTTACCTTGCATTCAATTTTAGATATTTGCAGGAAAATTGTAACATTACATCCGTTTTTAAGGTGGATATATTCAATGCCACCAAAATTGAAATATTTCAGTACTGAAATAGTAAAAAATGTTTTACTGTGAGTCTTGTTTATTCTTTATAAATTAAAAATTTATAACTTTTATCCTGATTCATCTTTAAAACATATCGAGAATGTTAGATCATATAGTAACTTTTCTATAATCGTTTTCGATACAGAGCGTGTTAATCGAAAACAAACAACACAGTTTGCCTTCAACGGGTAATTAGACATCAATTGTAGTTTTTACTTCCTTTCTGTTCCACTTTAACAAATAAAACACGATCACTGTTTTTCGACATGTTATATCCCTTCGACGAATGTATGAGTTGCTTTTCACGAAATTTAACTTTTTGAAAAATTGTTGTTAGTGTTGATATTTTCTATAATGGCATTTTTCAATGAAATGAAATCTCTCACAGTTTTTAGAATTTCCTCGAATCGTTGTAAAGACATTAAAAGATGCAATGATGACAAAACACAGCGACACAATAGACAGGGCTAATTTTTCATGTATAGAAAAACCAAAGCAATCTTCATAACTTGGATCAAAATCTATTAGCAGAGAGGAAGTGTTTTCTTTCGGATTATAACATTTGTAGATAAAATGTGATTTATCCTTGGACAGAGCATCAAGTGTCCAGTAATGTGATTTCATCCAATAGCGAAACCAGTGTAAGGAACAATCACACTGAAAATTATTACCAAACAAGTGAAGCTTTCTTAGTTGTTGCAAAAACTGATACGGAAAAGTCGTGTTGTTAATTGTGGTAATATTGTTGTCATTCAAATACAATTCTTTGAAATTCACTGACATGTTTTCGAAACATGAAGTTTTCCAACTTGTGATTTCATTTTTAGAAAGATCCAAAACTTCCAAAGCAGGCATTCTGTTGAAAACATTATGAGGAACTCTACCCAAAGACATGTTGGACAGTACTAAAACTTTTAAGTTTTTCATTGGCGAAAACAATTCCAGAAGATCCTCATCCAACCACACATTCGCAAAATTAATGCTTGTTAAATTAAGAAGTTCGACGCTGACGGACGTATTGAAAACGTGAAGAGACTTATTCACATCTGAAAATGAGAATGAGTTACTTATATTCAGCATCGTCAGTGAAGAGCTTTTGATTCCAGGAAAAGTCATCGTTGTCAACGGTAAGTTAGCAATAAACAAGCTTTGAAGATGTTTTAACCTGGAAAATGTCTGTGCAGACAACCGTGTGATTGGATTCCCGGACAGATCAAGTAATTCAAGGTTCACATAATCGTTGATTATTTGTAAACTATCTCCATTTATCTTGTTATTTTGCATTTCAAGTTTCCGCAGAACGTTTTTTATTTGACCTCTTTTTAAAAAATTCAAATTTTTTAAGCCACAATCATTTACACGTAATTCGCATAGCTTTTTAAAGAAATTGAACGATGTAATCTTATTTGCCACTACGTTACCCGAAATATCGAGTGATGTAACATTTGACTTTTCAATGCTTTGTAGAATAATTCCAAATGATTTCTCTGTAAAATTATTATAAGCAATGTCAAGCAGCATTAGTTTTGTTAGATTCCTGAAAATTTTCGGTCCTTCAACGCTCTTTATTTTACTATTCCGCAAAAAAAGACATTTCAAATCTTTCGGGAAGAATCCCCAATACTTCAATTTCCATAATTTTAAGCGGTTATCATTTAAAATAACACATGTTTTGTTGGTCCAAATGAATCCTGGCTGAATTTGTGGCAAGTTTCCTTTAAAAATGAAAACGTTACGACCATGACAGCAGCATTTCTTTTCATAGTCACAATTAGCAGTGATTTTTACCATTAGCACACATGAAAATATTATTGCAACTGTAAACACGATTACTTGCATTGCAATAGTTCACGTTTGTTATACAAAATGAAGACAAATACGTGACGGGTAGTTATAGATATTCATATCATTTAGCACATAACTGAACAACAATCAAACATTTATCTGTTCAGTTTGTATACAAAATATCGTTAAAGTAAATAAGGTTCAACAATTACTTCCTCAATTGCCCTCGTTTACGTCTAGGATACCTTTAGAACATTAAAATTACAAATTAAATCCCCCAAACCTGAGATCCATAACAAATCCATGCACAATTACGATGTCGTGTTATGTATTTTGATTTGTTAAACATAATGTGCGTGTAATACCGACTAAAAACTACATCGGCAAACAGATATCGAAGCAAAAAACTGAATTGAACGTCTTAGTATGTTAGAACAGCAAAATACCGAAGTTACTGTTAATTTGATTTCTGCAGAAGCGCTTTTTGACAAATTATGTTTCTTCAAATCAAAACATTTGGAAGTCCTAAATAAGTGTGAAAGGTAATAGAGAACAAATAACAAGAGGGGCTTTATCACAAAAAAAAAAAAAAACAAAACAAAACAAAAAAGCAGAGGACGGAGCTTTACAAAAAGAGGGATACTCCTTTAGTTTTAAACAAAATTTTGTTAATTTAGATATTGCAAATTTTAAAATAAAATCGGGTTACATACAGGCCAATACCGAAGTACTGGTTATTGGTTTGGTGAGTACCCTTGAGGACATATACTCCATGAATTATTTTAGGTAACAAATGAAATCTCTCGAAGATTGGCAAGTTTCACTTCGATTGTTAAATTTTACGGACAAAATTGATTCTTTTATTCGACGAACGTTTAAGGTTCTGCTACAGTCGAAATCTAGGACAGTAAATAAACATAAAAAATGCCTATATTTATGAAACTACAATGCTTTAAATTCTAAATCATAATAAAAATATGTTCTTCTTAACATGCACGTTCTTATTTGTAAATAAAGATTACATAACATTTGTAGCCAAACCGGTTTTGCAGATAAATACCCTATTTTCAAAAAAAATAAAGCGCCGTAAGGACGGATCAATTTTAATTAAGATTGGTATGGATGGATACTTTAATATCTAGTGCAGTGTAGACGGGCAGTGGTTTGATCCAAATATGTGTATTTAAGCGAAAATCAGTAAACTTCCGTTTTGTTCCTTCATTTTTCATCGATATTTTCATGCATGTATTCAGAAAACGGACAAAAACTCGAAATAAAAAGAGAATTTTACAAAATCAGCACCAGCTTGTACTGCATTAGATCATCGTGTATCCATCCATACCAATTTTTGTTCAAATTAATCAGTCCTTAGGGTGCCTGATTTTTTTGAAAATATGGTGTTTTGTATCAAAACTGGTTTGGTTACAATATTGTTATTTTAAAATTGTTTACAAGTAAAACATGTTTATATGTGAGTATGTTCAGAAGAACATATTTTATTAAGATTTTGGATTTAAAGCATTTTAAGTATCATAATTACAGGCAAAAAATAGAGGTTAATTGAGTGTCCTAAGTTTTGACCTTAGCAGAACCTTAAGATTTGAGTAACGTCCTCTTTTAAGAGAAATTTTACGTCTTTTGTTGCAATCCACTATGAAAAAGGTGGAATTTTTCACACATGTGGTTGATGAAGTCCCTTGTACGAATCTTATTACCTTTCACAAGTGAAAGAGATTTTACCAGAATACATTGAATGTCTTACACAAGTGAAAAATATCCGATCTTTAATTTTTATCAAATGGAGGTACTTATTTCTTCTGTAAAATAGGAATAGAAATGTCTGGAAAAGCAGAGTCATGTGTTGGTCATTTACCCTTTGGACGTGAGATCTGGTGCACCGGTCATCCATGGATCACCATACACCGTTAGGTACCACTTATCACTTGACGTCAAATTGTATTATTATATTTTACTAATTAAGAGAAGATTTAATTGGATGAAAGCAATCATGTGACATCAAAATAACTGGGATGTTTAGCAAACTACCTCGATATGACATCACTGCGGGAACAACCCTATTGTTTCCCACCGAACAACCCGGATATGACGTTAAAGAGAGAAACAACCCTGTAGATTCTAAAAAGCACTTACATATTATATCAGTCTTCTTTGTGAGGTTAAAATCATAATATTGCTCTATTTATTTGACGTGACTGGTCACGGGTCAATTGTATCGGAATTATTAGTGTATAGATTACCTACAAGACAGAAAATTAAGCCAGGTCCAACCTGTTCAATAAATTAGAGTCATACGACACCCTGATTGAGAATTAATGAAACTGTTTAAAATATAATAAAACAGTATCTCCTGCTTCTTATAAGACACCCGCCGTGTTGAACATGTCAAATCCGGTACTAAAGTCAAATCCAGTAGAGGAAACAACAATTTAGCTTTAAAGGGAAAGATATGTTGTCATCCGGGAAACAGATATCCAATAGCGGTCCACAAGATGGTGATGTCGACCGTAAAACTTCTGGAGGGATGACTTCAAGTTTTAGGTAACATACCCTTGTTGAAGTAGCCTATTTGTGAGCAACTGTGCTCTATAAAGGAAGTCACTGTATCGAACACAGGCTCTTGAATAGCGAATGAGCTGGAAGATGTAAACTCCATATGCCGGCGCTGTTGGGATGTTGCTACATAGAAAAGGGAAGTTTACTATTGGAAAGGTGAAGTCATCGCGTTTGTCGTACAGCTTAGTTTGAAGTCTACCTCTGTTGTCAATTTCGAGATGAAGGTCAAGGAACGAGGCTGACGTAGAAGTGTCTGTGGTATCCTTAATTTCGAGCTCTTTTGGATAGATCAGATGAAGAAAATCACCAAAGCGAGGGTTGTTTAGTGACAAAATATCATCTATATAACGAAAGCTAAAATTGAAGGATTGGGCCAGTTTTTTATCTTTATTTTGAAGAAGCCCTTCGATGAATTCAGCCTCATATGAGTGAAGAAATAGATCGGCTAGGAAAGGCGCACAGTTTGTGTCCATAGGAATTCCGATAGTCTGTTGAAAAACAAGTCCTCCAAACTGGACAAATATATTGTGGATCAGAAACTCTAACATTTTAATCACTTCTTCCTCTGTATATTTTTTCTCCGATTTTGAGTCATTTTTCACGAAGTAGGCTTGTTCTCTACCTACAACAATGTACCTATATCTTCGCTCACCGTTCTTACGTGAGAAACATCTATGAATTAAACCTTTCAGCCGAGATTTTAGTTGTTCATGAGGAATAGTAATGTAAAGTGTGGAGAAGTCGAAAGTTTTAATGTTGTTACAGTGTGATAATGATCTAGAGTTTAAGACGTCAAGTAGATCTTTGGAGTTTTTCAAAATCCACATTTCATTTACACCGCTTCTTGAAAAGCAAGTATCACAGTATTTTAACAGCTGTCAAAATGGAGGTTAGCAATTTAGATAAAGGTTTTGTAGAGCATTTAGCAAATTAGTTAGTTTGACCACCCTAGCTATTCAGCTCATTTAAAACAGAAATTGCAGTTCATTTTATTTCTTTATATTATCACTTCTACAGCTTATGCGACTTTATCGCAGATTAAAATCAGTCAAATACAGGACCAAAAGTCAAATCAAATAAAATAACTGACATAAATTGAATACTGCAAAGATTTACCAAAGCTTTTCAAAATTTTACCATGTTAATGTTTGAGCGTTAGGGAAGTAACATTTACCATTGATTTCAATTGGTTTTGTCTAAGGGTTAGAAAATTACATTACCCAATCCGCTACCAAACAGATCTTTCAAAACAATATATGCCTCACTGATATTGTGACGGGTGTCGTTAGCGGGGCCGGGCATGCTTACCCTCCCGGAGCACCTGATGTCACTCCCGGTTTCCATTGGAGTTCACACTATGAGTGCCTTAGTTCTTAATGTTATCTTTTTATTTTCGTGCATTGTAGCTGTCTCACGTCCTTGTTTTGTCTTTGTTTTTCTCTATTGCCGTTTTTTTAACGTCTTTGGACTTTGATTTTTGCAGTCATCGCATTCATTGTGCCTTCGGTATTCTACTGCCGTTGTTTTATTGTTTACGTAATAGGGAATATCCACAAGATAATCTGCTTTCATCCGTTAATTAGTTTTGAGATCCAGTGACCTGGAAATTTTACACACATACTTGTCTTTCACTGATAATGCCGATGTATACTGAAATTTATGATGATTCTTGACTAACCCCATCGAGAGGTTTTGAGTTTGATTTTTCTTTTGAAGTGCGACAGTGTTTTCACAGCAGACTAGGCTCATTAAGCCAGCTGGCAGATTAACAGTGAGCACCCCTTGACCCATCTTTCAAATTAACGTATGATTGTTTTTTTCTTCTTCCAAAATTGTGGTCATGGAGTAATTAGTCTACCTGTATTGTGTTTTATTCGTATTATTGCTGCGGTCAAGGGAGTGGCAAAACTTTCAGCTTACCGAAATTAAGATTTACACCCCAAGCTGTCTACCTTTCATTGACTCACCGTTGTGTAAGGACAACATTGTATACATTTGTCAAGTTTTCACGTCTGATATATCTACAATGTAGACATTTTACATCGATGAATCTATCACGTTGTGTAAGCTTGGGGTGTTAATCTTGACTTTATTACAATAAATGTTTTGCCACTTCCTTGATCGCAGCAATATTATTATTATACTACAGGAAAACGGGACATATAAAGGAGAGTTTTTTTCCCTATAACACGATTTAAAGCTACCGCTTGCTCTTGCTAGTGCCGGTACCAAGTCCGGCTGTCCCGAGTTCCTATCGTTGCTTACATTTTTTGTCGTTTGTCTTATTATTGTTTTTCATGTG
Organism: Modiolus philippinarum; assembly: GCA_002080025.1. Classification (NCBI taxonomy): domain Eukaryota; kingdom Metazoa; phylum Mollusca; class Bivalvia; order Mytilida; family Modiolidae; genus Modiolus; species Modiolus philippinarum. The sequence continues at coordinate 45,435 of MJUU01025870.1, read as the reverse complement.
GCAAATTGTAGCATTTAATTATAATTTTCAGCCATTGCAGATGTCTCATGTTATCCCTTTTTTTCTTAGAATTCCCTTTCATTTCAGATACTGCTAAATTTCATAGGTAAAGAAAGAAGTACTATAGTGTATGCCGGGCTGGTAAAAACGTTTTTGGAATTAACCGTTAACTTGCAGAGCTATCGACTCAGTTGTTAAAAACAAAAGATATGATGAATTACACCAATCTAGTGTGTCAAAATATTCAATGTCCTTTGATAGGAATCCATTAAATGATCGCCCGAAGTTTATGAACCAACTCTACATACCGTACCTGTCCATGAAATGATATTGTGAAATTTCATACTGGTCTTATCAACATATATAGGCATTCGGAAACAACAACGAATTTAAAGAACTACAAACTTGAATCAGAACTTTTTAATTTTTTTAATTCAATTGTAATCGGTCTCTTTACAGAAGCTTTTGTATTTTGTTATCTATTACCACTGAGCCTATGCCTCTGCTGGTGGACTGTTAGTCCCCGTGGGATCAACAACCAAGTAGTTAGTGCTGACCCGAAAACTGATTTTATCTGGAAACTTGCCATAATAAATTTAATAAAAATTGCTCAAAACTACGGAGTATCCCCCTCTTGCATAGCTCTTTCCTAAGAAGATTTTTGCTTTCCATTTAGAAATGTTTGGTTATTTGTGCTCTCTTAAATTTTACAGATTTTTGGTTTCTCGTATTTCAAATCTTTTGATTTGATCTGCGCTGAAGAGACATATATATATTTAAGCTGTCGAAATGGCCATATTTAGAAACTAAAATTGCAGTAACTTCGTAATATGTTATTCATAGTACGAACTTCTAGTAGTCTAGTAGACTATGTATGAGAGATGGTGTTACAAAATGACCACAATGTCTGGCACAAAGTTATAGATATTAATCGATCTCATCATTTTGTATCATGTCAAAGGTGGACACGGTAACTGGCAGTGACAATGTTTAATAGAATAGTGATGAAGACAGTACCTTAATTTCAATTTGTTGTGTTGTCTTTTGTTGTTTTATTCATTGTAGTAGTTTTGTTTTTTTTTTTCTTTCTTAAGTTCGATATTACTTTATATATATATATGTGTGGTACATCAGGTACAAAGCACAGTCACGTAAATGACACACTATGCTGTATATACAATTGTACCTTATAAGGAAGTTATTCGAAACCTTATATACATTTTATTTATATTGCATATGATATTTTTTTTTTGTATGAACAGACAAAGCTTGATTTATGTGACGTCAAAAGTGTATGACACAAAATTACGCTTAAAAATACTTAATCATGTAGACATCAAAAAATACTAATTTTAAACTTTTTTAGTGCGACACACATCTTTGACTTTGTCTTCTTTTTAAAACAAGTGTATTACGTTCGGTTTGTTTAACTGAAATGAATTGATCCCAATCAGTCCGATATCCAAAAGCTCTCGTTTAGAGAAGATAAAACAAGTCGATTGCACTGTATAGGTCATTTGCTTTAAAAGGTACTATTCTACTTTTTCATGTGCATGTGAAAGACTTCGATATAGAAAACTGACAAAAAGTGTTTGATTGAAGCTACTTTGCATTTTTTAAATTAAAGAAAAAAAGATATTTTCTAAAATTTGCCCCTTATAGAAACTTGAGTTTCGTAATGTTTCTCATGCCTTGACATTGATCAGAAAAAATATGCAATTTCTTTAAATAATCATCTTTTCGTCTGCCAATTTTTGACTGGGTACATGCAGTGGTTTAGATACAATAAATCATATAAAATGACCAAACGTCGACGTGTTACTTTCTGTTTTTGTTTACAAAATCGATTACTTCTCACTAATAGGCACGTGGTTTCATTGACACGGGGTATAAAGTTGGATGGATGCAATAAAATAATGCTATTTCCGGTCGGATGCGAGGAAAACCACAACAACATCACACGTCAAGGTAAATAAAAATCTTAATGCCTCTCATACAAAGTATATTTCACTTAAATGAATATGCCCATTCTTTAGCTATCATCAAAGGTTTTCTGGGGCCACATTGATTTTTGCAAAAACAATATCTTGTTTTTCTTGCAAATCACGTCAAATGCAGCTACCGTTGTTTTGTTTATATGTCAAACTCGTTTACATTGCCTAGAATCCTGTATCTAAAGTCATTTGATTTACGTTAAAAGTAGATTTGGAAACAATAAAGCCGGTTGTGAACTTCTATAACCTTTATTCATACAACCACTCACGTAAACATATAAAACCTTAGATTTAAACGTTTCATGGCTGGATTCAAATGGGACAAAACAATTTTAGGCTGTATGTGAGAATTTCTTAAAACCAAATGAGAATTTTCAAAAGTTTCCACCCGATTTGTCCATAGCCAGAAATCAGCATCGGTTTGCTCATTTGCATATTGTAATAGGTGGATCAAGTTCGGGTATCGACAATCCCATTGAACTGATAGGCAAAATAACGAAAAACATCATTATTTTCTTAATACGGGGCTGTACATCAAGTGCGGGGACACATTTTGACAGAAAATTCAATAATAAATCACACGAGTCATATCAGATTGTCCTCGGAGATAATTTCGAGGTTCCTCAGCCCTTTGAAAATTTGAAGCGTGAGACCTTTAACATTTCATATTAAATATTTTGGGAAAATGGCTGAAAATGTCAAAATCCCCCACTTCGTTGCCACAATTTACCTACAAAGTCATTACAAAAACAAGTTGCGGGGGCAGAAATTAAAACTTCGAATCTCAAAAAAAATGCCACAACAAACCTTTTTCATGTAGTTTTTAAACTCGAGGTTCCCACGGAAGGTAAATATGCATCGATTTCAAAACGTATCAAGTCATCAAACTTGATTTTTCTCTGAAAATTCACGACTGGCGTTTTGTTTTGACATTGAAAACGTCATACGGAAATGTTATAGTGAGTCTAAAAAAGAAATCGGTAACGGATAAACCAAAAAACCCGTGTTTTACAGCAACGAAAGCAGTTTGACGACTTCTGCGTTTTCGAGGAATCCATCTTGTCACGTGGTTATTTTCTAATGAATATTCATAAGAAAAACCGACCTTCATTTCTGGATATGCTGTTTGTCTCATGGACTTCGGCTCTTCACAACTCTGGTCGGTAAGTTTGCTATTTAATAAATTGTTATATTACATGTATGAGGTCGTTGCTGAAAGCCTCATAGTGAATTCAAAATGAAGAACAAAAAAAAACTGTGTTCCATTGCTGGGTTTTATCATTAATTTGTATTGACTTTGATTGATTGATTGATTGAATATTGTTTAACGTCTACTATTTCAGCTATATCAAGACGAGAACAAGTTTGTATTGACTTTGACCCATGCGCTTTTTCTTAATATCCTTCAATTGTTACGTCTATCAAATTATGCATAATTATATTCTATGCATGTACAATGTAGTTATCATGACTCTGTTTCGAAAAAGGCGGGTTTTCCCTTTTAGCGCTGATTTTTATACCCCGATCCGAAGGAGGAGGGGGTATAATCTTTTACCAGTGTCCGACATTCCGCCCGTCACAACTTTTAGCAAGCTTTTCTCTACAAGGGTAAATGAAACAAACTTGAAATTTGGCATTATCTTTTCATTGATATATTGTGGGATACATTCTCAGACTTGTCAGCCTACTTTTATAGGTTTACGGGTTAGTATTTTCTCTCAGCCTCGACTTAGTCAATTTTCCATCATTCCGTCCGCCAATACTTGAAATCACAAGCCATTGGTTTTCAAACCTGTTTGGATAGTACTTCCGGTTTATCAAGTCGGTCATTTTTTAGGGGGGGGTATACAGTAACCTCAAAACTACATTGTCTAATCGGTAGTTTGTCACTTCGACCTATATCTTTAGCTATAGTGACACTATTCTGGATAAGTTGTAGATTGTCACTTTGATCTACATTTCATGCTTGAGTGACTCTGATTAAATTTTTTTTTCTATTTTTATTGCAGTTGAATGAATTGGTGATTCCATCTCAGTTCACTGACCGGGAACTGTTATTCCCCTTTTTTTTTACTTAGGCCAAGTTATCTATTGAGATAAATTTATCACCAGGGCATGTGATAGTGATTTTCTTTTACCATATACTGTCGATATATTCTCTTGTTTAATCATGAATGGTATCAGTCAGGTCATAGAAACAATTTATCGAACTTATTATAATGCAATGATGGTTGTGACACTTGCTTGGATTCCTAGCATGGCGTCAAAATTCTCATTGAGTTAAAGCACTCTACTGTTGGACTGTTAGTCCCGGAGGGTATTCACAAACCCAGTAGCCAGTATTTCCGTGCTGGCCCGAAAACCGATTTTATTTGGAAACCTGCAATATCGAAAATTTAAGAAACTATTATTTAAAACAAAGGATTATCTTCCTCTCGCAAAGCTCTTTCCTTAGATGATTTTGGCTTTCCTATTTAGATTCAAGTTGTAATTTGTTTTCTATCAGATTTTACACATATTTTGGTATATGGATTTCTAAATGTTTTGATATGACCTGCACTGAAGAGACATACGGTCGAAATGCGCATTTGCAGAAACTTTGTAAATTACGAGTTACTTCGGTATTTTGTTATCAGTACCAGATATCAAGTTTGTAATGAAAATATCTTGAGAGATTGTATTAAAATTCAGAAAAAAGGAATTGTTTATAATGATTTGGTGTGGAATGATACATTGAAGATTTTACTGTTGCAAATATCTATTTTCAAACTCTGCTTACGCGCCGCCAGAAAATCCAATTTTTGATTCTAAATTTTATTGATGGAATAATGCTGAATCCAATGTTAGATTTTATTAGCGTGTAAATAAATGGAAAGAGACAACTTCACTATAATATGCCTCGGTCTTAGCTTTATGGAACAAATAATCTACATCAGTGTTGCTGTGTTTTTTTATTGTCAATCTTTCTCAGTACGTACACAGGGTAATTGAATCGAGCGCACGGGTTTTCGTCCAGTTTTTCTAAAAATGCTAACAAACAAATACAAGCATAAAATATTGGATTAAATTCTTTTATAAAACTAAGTAATAGTGCATTCAATTCTTAAATAATAAATACGCTTTTTTACCAATAAACTTGATGTAATAAAAAAATACCAGAGACATGTAGTATTCACTTGTCTATGAAATTACTAAGTACTTGGAATACCCGAGGTTCTCATCCAACGTTCTTCAAACTTTAGACAAATTGGCGAATTATACATTTTTATCAGTATTTAGTGATACAAGCTGTCATATAAAAAGAAACCTAAAAAGTCAAAATCTATTTATCTTCTATGCTAAAAAAAGAGGCTTGAGAAATAAAATTCAGTATTTCGTTTATTATAATGGCTTTAAACGTGAATGTGTTGCATCCAACCATTTTTACCTATATTGCTGTCATCCAACCAGTATTGATTTAGTCTTCATTTGTTTTCTATATTAGACCATGTTTAATTCATAACTCACGAAATATATGTCACATTTTTCAAATACACATAGAAGAAATCATCGGAACTTGCTTTCTAGCGTTTGCGATCTTCATCTCAGTATGTGTGGTTTTAACTTCCATACATGGACGCTGATTGACACAATTTGTGGACGAATTCATCAACGATTTAAATGTAATGTTTAGACTATTGTTCTCGTATGACACATGACCGAAGAATGGATATACATTTAAGAACTCTAAGCATTAAAAAACAAAATAAGTGTAATTGTTTAAGTCGAGCCATCTCAACAACGCCAATCACTTTAGACTTATCTTTTAACATCCAACAAAAACTTAAGCTAGACTTCATACCCCGTGCTTGAATGCCCATTCAATGGAGACGTGCCTCTTTTCCTGATCGATACGTAAAGTGAAAAGTGAACCAATGAAATCTTGTGATGATGATTACCATTGTAATTGTGGCAAATGGTGGTGTTTCAGGACAACATAATTTTGCCTAGCAACATGGAAAGGCTTTTGGATGGCATTGTTTTATGCAGAAATATGCTCTAAACTGGTCAATAAATGAAGTATGTTAATAAAATCTATCTGTACATACAACTTTGTAAGGGTACATGCATTTTAACGCCCGATAGTAATTGATATTATCCAGTCTGCCCATTGAATATGTTTATCACGACAGTGAATAATCTAAGAAATTCCCGTATCACTGCTTCTTGTAGACAGGTTTAATCACTTTTTCCCTACAAAGCAAATGTCTGAGAATTGAATGACGTTTTCTCTAAATATTGTATTCGTCTATTTCGTTTTAAATCTTTAGATTGTTTACTTTCGTAGCCATGTTCTCATTTTGTATAGAAAAAGTTATAAGCACAAAAGAGTCTTTCTAGAAGGGAGACAATTTTATACCACTAGATTTTTCGCTCAAAATGGGTCAGTCGAACCACAAAAATGTATCTGTTTGTTTCTTTTCAAGTGCAAATAATCAAAAGATATGGAGTAAATGCACACGAGACAAAAACTCTACAAATACATGGTTAAATCAAGCAATGGAACAACAATGCTTTTATTATTGTTCTTAATCTTGAAGTCACAATGAGGCCTTCAGCAATGAGCTTTGCCCATACCTCATGGCTAGTTCAAGACGACCCCTAGCGCCGGTATTGGCGGATTCATTACTAGATGTCGATCAACGCTACATTTCTGTCTGGATCGTCAACAAACATAATATAAAAATAACCGGCGAGGTGGTCTTACAATTGCTGTCATCCGTTCGCCGACAGAGAGACTAACAGAACAAAATCACAAACAACATATAAACAACATCAGAGGACATTCATATCCAGTTACTTGCAAGAAAACTTGGCATGATTAAATCGTAAGATGTGGGCATTATAAACAGGTGGTCAGAAAACGTTTGGAAATTATAAAATATAAAATGCAAAAATTTGAAAGTATGATCCATATAAGAAATTCTCTCACGAACAAGTACACCATAAAAGAAATGAATAGAGATCATACATCTCTCACGCGGAATTTTTTACGCACTCCACACTGCAGGGGACAAATTCCAATCAAATTATGATTGAAAGGTATGTGTTGGACGTTAACAGCTTGCGTTATCATTTATTGTAGACATATATACAATCGTAGTTAAGCAGCAATTTTATAAAAAAAAAACTTACCTGAATAAGTTTGCGCAAAACTTCTCAAGATATTGATCTCTGAAACTTAAATCAGGAACGGTGTTTTGGACATATTTTAACACAAAGATGTAGATACCACGTAAAAGTACTCAAACGAACAGGGGTTGAAGATTTTCGTATCAAATTTTGATGATTTGTCAATTTCAATTACAAAAATAAATAATGATTACATGGTGATTGAGGACACACAGTCTCACAATATCCAAACCACCATCTCACTCTAAGTAACTGAATACTTATTTAGTTTTGGCATAAAATTTTGGGGAGCATTCAGTTCCAAAGAGGTTAATTTGGGGTGATAAATGTAGATTATTGTATTTCTTTATTTCGATCAATTTTATGTAAATAATTGAAAAAAATGAATTGCGGACAATAAGTCATGTACAGATAATTTTGTTGCATTGAAGGTCCCAACATGCCGAGTCCGGGCGAGCTCAAGAAACACCTAAAATGAGCTACGCAAACTAAGAGCTAGATTCCCTACACAGAAGTAAGATCAGAAGTGAGCTAGGTTCCCGACGTAAAGAAATAAGCATCAGTGTATTGGAGAAATGAACAACCCCAATAAACGGCATAGAAGAAATCTCAAACTGGGCGGGAGGGTGGGGAAAATATTTTGTGAACTCGTGTAGCCACTACTCATGTCTAGTCTGGAGTTTACAGTCATCAATTAATTAGCGCTTGGGTATTTCAATCTAACAGACAATGAACAAATAAAGGGATATAGAGCAAATGTACATGGGACAAAATCACTATAAGACAAGGCTGCATATCTTTTCCACAGAATCGATGTTCAAATTCGGAGAGAAATGAATGCAGCTCGAAGAATGAGATTGGTTATGTTTTCTCGTTACTTCTCGCGAGATGTCGCTTAGGATATCACAATATCCAAACCACCATCTCCCTCTAAGTAACTGAATACTTATTCAGTTTTGGCATAAAATTTTGGTCCGCATAGAATATTCTAGACTGTTAGAATTCAAAGACCAACAGAACATTCATTCACAACTCGTTCCTATAAAACTCCATTCCCAAAACTAATTCCCAACACTAACTCACTTAAATTTACATATTCAGTTTTCAGCTTCTTTTATAAGAGCAACTTTTCAAACCTTTTGAAGTGAACTGATGAGGAAACCAAACTGAAAAGATTCATAAGTTTTTATCTATCTCGCTTCATCCTGATTCTCATGATTTCATTTCGATATCAACAAAACCTTAAAGAAACCCTAAAACTCAAAGTGCTTGATTGTTTCGGGCTTGCATGACATTCCAAGTAGTGATTTTATATGATTTCTACCACATAACAAAATACCGAAGTTACTGTTAATTTATTTTCTGCATATGCGCATTTCGACAACTAATGTCGAATTTACCACGAATTTATAAGATTATCTATATCATATACATTTTCTTCATACCATTTTTGTTTAGCGTCGTTCATCTTTTTTATATTCGACAGGGATCACAATTGGAAATAATTTGTTTATTTTCAAACATGACAAAATCAACTATAGTGTGACGTAAAGGTCAAATGCCATCAGAAATATCTTTGAAAATGGGACAGAATAAAATTTTAAGTTGTTGTCATCATAAATTTTACTTTTACATTTCGTTTTCAGGAAGATCCATACAGTAAATAAATGAAGTAGGTTTGCCGTGAACACAATATGAAAAAAAATATCATTAAATGTGGTTACAAAGTGTATTCAAACAAGACAATATAGGAAATTAATATAAAGTGAAAAATGAACGTACAAAAGTCCAAAGATAAATTTTTACCATTCCAGAAATAGGAAAAAGTGCAAATTTACTGCCCGAAAACAATCAGGATTTCTAAAGGGTATCCTATCTAGTTTAATTACTTCTCCTGCGCTTGTGATATGAAGGAGGCCGAAGAACCTTTCCTCTGTAATTAACCCAAGTTTCCTCCGTCTCACTACCGTTTGATTCAAAATGACTGAAACCTGCATTCATTTCCCAATCAAGAAAGATATAGGATGAAATATTATTTTCATATACAGACACTCCTAACAAGAGAAAAATCATATAAGAAAGTTGATTACAGAGAAAAGGCTCTCCGACTTTCCTTCCACGTGACAAATGCCACTAAAGGATTGGAACCTCCGGAAAGAGAGTCAGATTACCTATTAAATGTAAAAATGAATCTAATGAAATAAATAAAATTGCTTCACCAAACAAACAGTATAAACAATGCATTTTAATTTCTCTTTTCTTCACACCAAATATATAACAAATACCATTACTCGGACTCATTTTTCATTTTCGGACATTTGCAGACAAAATGAGCACTATCATGACAGAAAAACTACCACCTTTTTTGCTGAAACCTAGGTATGAACACTTCGTCAACTTCTTCGGCATGATGTGTATGTATCATCGAATCGAAGATCCTCTCCATTAATTGTAATCATGTTTCCAGGTCTGAATGTGAAGTACTGGTACTTAGCGTAACTGCCGAATTACTGTTAGCCGATGTCTGTAAAACAAAATTTTGGATAAATCCCTTGTCGACCTTTGTAAAAGAGATAAACAATTCAATTACTACCAGGAGACCCAAGTTACCATATATTCATGTTCTCGTGTACACATCCAAAACCACAGCGGTTTATTGTTACAATAATAATAAATATCATCATTATTTTAAACATATATAATATATTATTATTATATCAAACAACGGCAGTAGAATACCGAAGGAACAAAGGGGTGAAATTCACAAAAATCGAAGTCTAAAGACAGGGCAAAAACGAGAACACAGAAAACAATGACGTTAGACACAAAAACAATGACGCCAGACAGACACAAAGCACAGAACCAGAAACCACAACATTCAGAACAAAGGCACTCACAGTGTGAACTCCAGTGAAACTGAGAGTGACATTAGGTGCTCCGGAAGGGTAAGCATGTCCTGCTCTGTTAACAGCACCCGTCACACCGTGCTTGTATGATTTTTTTAAGATTTACATCAGTTCACCGATCCCATTAAATACCAAAACGGATTCACAATTAACATTGTGACTAAATCGGGCTAATATAGAACACATTACATATACTTGAGCTGGACATAAACAATACTGTAAAATCCTGATAAAAAGTATTTTCGAGATAAAGACAATAAAAAAGTCTTTATTATCGTGTAAATCATCTATATATTGGATTATACTCTCGTGCACATTTACCCGTGTCCCTTAATTGATCATAAATAATGAAAATTATCTATTGACATTCAGAACGACATTAATACCTTGTGCAACAGAAATTGTAGTCGAATTAACAACGCGTGTACGAACATCGGTTAATGTAGAACTATTTGGTGCCCCTATCAACTCTGCATATAAATGTAATCAGCAAACTGGTATTATCCAAGCAGAGATCTTTTCGCATGGACGTCATCACATCCTGTGCTTCTTCACAAGTCAGTTTAACAAATTCTGCCGCCAATTCATATGAACTGTAATTTGGTAAAAGATGATCCTTCAGCCAAGCTAGGTAATCAAAATCATTTTCATCAGCTTCTGTGAATCTAAAAATTATAGGATGAAACGCTCTGTCCAGCAGACTGTGCCTTGGTTTAATCACCAAGTGAGCCATCTAGAAAAAAAGGAGGAAAACATTAAAAACCATAACCAAAAGACTGAATATCACATAACGGGCATACACTTACTATAGAAATATAACAATCAGGTAGAAGATAATTACAAGCCACTGAAACCAATTTTATTTGATGAATTATTGCCAAAAGATTTTAGTGGAGTTTGAAAATTTTAGACACCAACCATAAACGTTAACAAATTCTTAAAATCACTTATACGAAATAAATAAGTAAGAGTGATTATCCTTATATAATGAAATATCATGAAAAGAAACCTGCTTTGGCGTTCCCGCCAAGATATTACACGTGGAGCACTGAAAAAATCAAACCAACACCAAAAAATTGCCACTCTACTCGCGAAATCAAAAGCGAAATGCAAAACGTTAACTACTACTACTAGCACAAATGAATTATCAGGCAATCAGCATTTAAAATAAATAGGAACTACTTGTTTTCCACATTTAAACTTAAAAATCTTTCTTACTTAACATATATAAACATAGAGATGGAGATGAACAACCTGAAATACCCTAGTTCTAGTCAAGCGATCAATATCACGATGAAATTAACATCATTACCAAACGAGCACACCGCTAAAACGACTCAAAATCACATGAAACAAACCAAAGTCACAGCATGTAATACACATCACAATCACTTGTTAAAATAAAACAAAAGAACACATAGAACTAGATTTGCAGTTGCAAGCAATAGCCGATGTCACCCCAGACTCCCCATTCGATGATTCCATGTTATTCGCAACCTCAAAATCTACCTAGAAATAAATTTTTGTTGAAATCGGACAAAGTTGAACTTTTTACGTATTAAGGCGGCCATCTTTGAAATGGCAGCCATTTTGAAAATTTTTGTCGCATAGATTCCTTCCTCTTATCTTACTGAACATTTATACCAAATATGAAGTAACTCCTCTAAGCAGTTCCTGAGATATAGAATCCCCAATTTTTCAACGTAAAGTGGCGGCCATCTTGGAAATGGCGGCCATTTTGAAAATTTTAAACGCGCAGCATATAACTTCAGATGGTGATGCAACTTTGTGCAAAGTTTGAAATCATTCCATTCGGCCATTTCAAAATAATCGCTCGGACAAAATTTATTGGAAAAAGAAAAAAAAAAGAAGAAGAAGAATAATCAGAAGAAACGTAGAAAACAACATGTCACCCCGACTACGTCTGGGGTGACATAATTAAGCAATAATTAACGAAACAAAATTATCCTCTTAACATATAATGAAATATCATGAAAATAAACCTGCTTTGGCGTTCCCACCAAGATCTGCACGTGGAGCACTGAAAAAATCATACCAACACCAAAACATTGCCACGCTACTCGGGAAATCAAAAGCGAAATGCAAAACGTTAACTACTACTACTAGCACAAATGAATTATCAGGCAATGAGCATTTAAAATAAATAGGAACTACTTCTTGTTTTCCACATTTAAACTTAAAAATCTTTCTTACTTAACATATACAATCAAATATAACCACCTGAAGAAAACCCTATTGTATTACAAATATCCCACAATTCGTCAAAACAGAAAGCGTTTAGCATTTACACTTAAATCAAAACTTTCTGACGTGCAACTTCACTACGGCACAAATCAGTAAAATAACTCTCGAAAACTTATGATATTAAAACAATAAAACAGTTTTAAGCAAAACAATGCTCCTCGCATTGCCATATAAATAACACCCTCCTCGGGCATAACAAATTAAATTTAAAAATTTATATTTTTAAACCTCCTCGGTTTAAAACAATCTTCAAACCTCCTCGGTTGAAACAATACAACAAAATATATAACGCTGCTCGCGTTATAAATTCCTTTAATAAACTATTAAAATAATACAAGAAACTTACTATTACCTTAATCGAGTACACCTTAAAAAATCCTTCCACGTGTCTGAAAAAAAGAAGAGGACAGATAACGATCTGTCCTCGTCGAATGCAGCTCGAAGAATGAGATTGGGTATGTATTCTCGTTACTTCTCGCGAGATGTCGCTTAGGATACTAACCGAAATCATGAATGCAGTGAAATTTTCAATTTTATGTGCTTTTCCATTGTTCTTCCATCCCAGGATGTACAATGAAACTGCAATTTCAAAAACGAAGCCAAGATGAAAAAAAAAACAAAATGTCTTAAATAAAAGGACCACGATCCAACAGTAAAATAATAAGACTTTTACCAATTGTTACGGAACAACTTAAAGAAATGGACGTAATACCCACATAAAATTACAGATTCCTTCAAGCATGCTACATGTCTTGGACAAAAGTATTCACACGGGGCATTTTTCTCTATAGATTTCATATAAAATGACAATTTTTCAAAAAATTGATTTCATATAAAATGACATTTTTACAAAAAATTATTATGAAGCTTTTTCTTATCTGATTTCAATCAAATTTACACCAATAAACTGAGAATGTTGTGTTGCTTGCAATTTTAAAGGAATCGGCAATTTGAACAAGAAGTTAAATTGTGATGTCACAATTTTACTTACATCAATAGGGAATCGTGACCCTAAATTTTTATTATCAATCTTCAATAAATTATTTTTCAAAATTTAATGTCAGAAAATTATGCCAAAATTAACAATTAAACTGCAAAATATTCTGAGTTTAATAGTGCAAATTTCATAGAATTCGGTTAAGAAATGGCGTTCAAATCATTGCATTTTGTTGCATATAGGATTCCCTATGAAGATATGAAGAATACTTCCCTTTCTGACTTGTGCAACATTGCTCTCTTAGCTTAAAATTAGAGATACTATAAGCATGCAATACATGGACTGCAACAGACATTTTTGCGGCGAATTTATTCGTTGTGTGGCAGGATTTTTGCATATTTCTTGCATTCCCACAATACTGTTGACTCGAAAAGATTATCACAAAATCCGAAAAGAAGATACAGGTTCAACATGCGGATTAATGTTTTCCATTCAAATGTGCATGTAATTGAAACGAATGTTGAGGTTATTGTATATTTCCCGACAGACCTGAGTTGGCACATGCACCAAATCGCAGTAGTTTTGCAACCATCGAACTTCTTGCTCATGACTTCGAACAGGTACATAAGCGTGGTGTTTTGTTTAAACCCTCTTCGATGGTTTTAACTTTTGTCACTTAAAAAAGGTTAATTCGCAGTAATAGTATGAAAAAAAAATGATAGCATGTCCTGAATGCTTTGACGAATCACAATAAGTGCATTCATTTTTGTGGAAAACTGGGGTTAAAACGATGGTAAATTATCAGATTTTTTTCTGGTTTGGAACAACGGCAGTAGAATACCGAAGGAACAAAGGAGGGAAATCCACAAAAATCGAAGTCCAAAGACATGGCCAAAACCAGAACACAGAAATCAATGGCGCCAGACACAAAACAATTACGTTAGACAGACACAAAGCACATAAATAGAAATCACAACATTCAAAACAAAGGCACTCACAGTGTGAACTCCAGTGAAACTGAGAGTGACATCAGGTGTTCCGGAAGGGTAAGCATGTCCTGCTCTGTTTACAGCACCCGTCCCACTGTGAGTGAGTCGATCCAGGAAAATGTCAGAGTCGGTAGTCAAATCCGGGAAGACGTGAATCTAGCTGAAAATGTCCACTTTCATTTGAGATACTGACATGTCATATCTTTCAATGATGTTATGGTCACGGCCATAGAATTTCTTGAGGGATGAAATTAACATAGGTTGAACAAATCCCTGACTAAGCAGCTTTAGGAACAGCGTTTTTGCTCTGTTAAAAAAAAATCACTGTACAAACTACACGCTCGACAGTAGCGAATCAACTGTGAAATGTACACTCCATAGGCTGGAGAGGTAGGTATATTGCTGCTTAGAAAGGGATAGTTCACAATTGGGAAATTAAAATCATCACGCTTGTCAAATAGCTTAGATTTCAAACGTCCATCCTCGTCAATATACAATAAAAGATCTAGGTATGAAGCTGAAGTAGGTGTTTCAGTTGTTTCTTTAATCTTTAACATAACAAAATGACAATGCATCATTTAATAAAATGAATACATCAAGTACGTAAATATATATGTTCGGATGCCTTCTCTACAAATATTAAACTTTTCAATTTTCTTTCATATACTTTTCAGAACCTCCTCGAATCGTTGTTAGAACATTCAGTGCTCCGATAAGAACAAAGCTGAGTGACACAATAGAGAAGGCTTATTTCTTTGGAGAAGATAAGCCATTACAATCTTCATAACTCGGATAAAAAATCTATAAGTGAAGAAGAACTGTTTTCTTTCGAATTATAGCACCTGTAAATAAAATGTGATTTATCCTCAGACAAAGCATCAAGTATGTGATAATGTGATTTCATCCAATAACGAAACCAATGTAAGGAACCATCACACTGGAAATTATTACCAAACAGGTGAAGCTTTCTTAGTTGACATGGAAAGTGGTGTTGGTAATTGTGGAAATATTACTGTCATTCAAATACAATTTTTTTATGTAATTGTTGGTATGGAAACTTCGTGTTGGTAAATACCTAAATACCGAAGTCACTGGCTTTCTTAGTTGACATGGAAAGTGGTGTTGGTAATTGTGGAAATATTATTGTCATTCAAATACAATTTTTTTATGTAATTGTTGGTATGGAAATATTATTGTCATTCAAATACAATTCTTTGAAATTAACTGACATGCTCTCGAAACAGTCATTTTTCCAGCTTGTAATATTATTTTTCGAGACGTCCAAAACTTTCAATACATTCATTTTATTGAAAATGTTACATGGAACTCTAATCAAAGAATTATTTGAAAGCACTAATACTGATAAGTTTTTCATAGGTGAAAATAACTCCAGAAGATCCACATCGTACCAGGCATTGCCCAAATTGATACCAGTTCCACGTTTGCCGACATATTGAAGACGTGAATATTGATCCACTTGCTAAAGTGAAAATGATTTACTAATATTCTGCATCTTTAGTGATGAGCTGTTTTTTCCAGGAAAAGTCATAGTTGTTAACGGTAATTCAGCTATGGACAAATCTTGAAGATTTACAAATTGTAAAAATGTCTGTGAAGACAAATATTTTATTGGATTTTGTGATAAATCGAGTGATGTAATGTTAACATATGAGTTAATTGTTTGTACAGTTCCCTTATTTAGCTTGTTACTTCCGGAATCTTTAGAGCTCTGTTCGGTTGATGTGTTTAAAAAAAAATTTGTCAACTCACAGTTTCTTATATATAGTTCGTTGAGGTTTCCAGTAAATTAAATGGATTGTTCTCTGGGCATTTGATTACCGGAGATATCGAGAATCCTGAGAAGCTAAATTTGTATGCTAATAAGAATTCTTATCGAAGATTTTTTCTCGGAATTATTATATCCAACGTCAAGCAGAAAGCAAAATAATTATATCAAATGTCAAGCAGAATTATTATATCCAATGTAAAGCAGAATTTTTATATCCAATGTCAACCCATCAAATGGAAAAATAACTTTAAAATATTGATGGACGCAGTTGAGGAATATTCCAAACAATGGGCAAAGAGAGAGAGAGGGGGGGGGGAAGGGTTGAAACATAGTCCGACTTGATAAGGTCCATTAAGACAATCATGAGCCCCAATTCAAAAAGCATATTCGATGATTCCGAGGTAGTAAAAATATTGTCCTTCGAATTTGTCCATGACAATTGTGTCATTGTTCCAGCTGACAAGGCCCAAAACAACATCAAATTTATCTGTAAAAGACACTACATTGACTGCTTAATGAAGGAGATGGGCATTGACAATTCATTTGGCAACCCCACATATAAACTCTCCACCAAGGGAGGACATTCTGAGCAATCACAAATCAGCATTGTCTTCCTTTGGTATCAGTTTCTGTGAAGAGAACAACAACCTGTCTTGTATCTACTGGGTACTTAAATTACATAAATGCTCTTACAAACAAAGATACATTGCTGGGTCTGCCAAATGCACAACAAAATCCCTTTCTAAGCTCCTCACTCCACTACTTACTGCAATCAAAGATTGTCTAAAGATATATAGTGATAAAGTATACTCAACAAGTGGAGTGAATCAGATGTGGATTCTTAAAAGCTCAAAAGACTTATCAGAATATCTTTAACTGAACTCAACCACTGCAACCACTGCAACAGTGTCAAAACATTTTATTTTTCTACTCTCTGTACAACTCTTCCACACGATAAACTAAAGTCAGTACTCTGGGATTTAATACATCAGTCTTTCTGTACTAAAATGGTGAAAGAAGATATTCTTATTAACTGATGGGTAAAGATGTGGCCTATTTTGTTAAACACCACACTGATTCACACAAAAAGTATACAAAGGAGAATGTTATCGCAATGATGGAATTCTTGGTTTATAACATATTTGTAGAATTTGGAAGACAAGTTTTCCGGCAGACAATCGGGATAACTATTGGGACTAATTGTGCGCCACTTTTAGCAGGTTTGTTTCTTTATTCGAATGAAGCCAGGTTTATACAAGGATTAGTTCAGAAAAAAGACAATAAACAAGCCAATGGATGACGTTCTTTATTGAACAATCCTCAATTTAAGGATAACCTTCACCTTATATACCCAAATGAACTCGAAATTAAAGAGACCACTGATACACCATCATCAACATCATACCTGTACCTATACCACTATAGTGATATTTCTGGACGCCTGAAAACAAAACATTACGACAAGCGTGATGATTTCGACTTTCAGATAGTGAACTTTCCGTTTTTTGGGCAGTAATATTCCCACATCTGCGCATATGACGTGTACGTTTCACAACTTATTCGCTATCGCCGTGTCTGTAGTTTGTACAGCGAGTTTGTCAACAGAGCGAAATTACTGTCTGAAAAACATCACGGGTTTGTTCAGTCACTGTTGCAATTGTCAATACAGATGTTTTACGGTCGTCACAGCGATTTGACAGACCATTGCAATGTTTCTGTTTTACAATCAATCAATAAATCAAGGAAAGTTAAACACTAAGGTTTATGATAAA
The DNA here is from genome assembly GCA_002080025.1 of Modiolus philippinarum. Lineage (NCBI taxonomy): Eukaryota > Metazoa > Mollusca > Bivalvia > Mytilida > Modiolidae > Modiolus > Modiolus philippinarum. The sequence continues at coordinate 27,611 of MJUU01025870.1, read as the reverse complement.
AGGGATGATTTCTCATTCCCTATAGTCAATTTCCCCCATCTCGACGGCGATGTTCCGTTAGCCCCTTCTTACGGGTTCTACATTTCACAACTTGTTCGATATGCACGAGTATGTAGTAATGTTTCTGACTTCAATGACCGAAATCTTTGTCTCACTGAAAAACTTCTGCATCAAGGGTTTAGATATCATAAATTGATAAAAACATTCTCTAAATTTTATTATAGATACATTGACTTATTAAGAAAATTTGGTTCTACATGCACAGCTCTTATACATCAGGGCATTTCACATCCAAACTTGTATAGAAATATCATTTACAAAGCGCATAAATTCAAAAATTGTCCTTCCAAACTTATTAATCCGTTGAACAAACTTATTCATAAAGGATATAAATACAGCATTGTTGTTAAATCTTTACTTCTGGTTTTTGTTGGCAAAAATATTGATCATCTTCTAAATGCTTTACACCATAACTAAATTTAAACAATTTTTCATATTGGCAGTATTTGGCATTGCACAATATCATGTTCTTCTTTCATTATTGATGATGAATTTCTTGAAACCTTTTCGGCATTGAAGACTCAATTCAATGGTAAAAAGAAATATATTGGTCCGTGTGCTTTTAACCGAGTTTACAGGACATTAAAAATGTGACTGGAGATGGAGAACTCTGGATTTTTTCCTTTATTTAACATCAGGACTATTTTTTTCTAAAAGCTTGGAAGTCATATCAAGAATTTTCGGAAAACTCGTCAGGTGTTTTAATTTGGTCTATAAAAGACATTCATAAAATAAAATGTGGGGGTCCGTATTCAAAATTCTTTAAACCATTGAATGTAGAAAACCAGTGAAGTTCCGAAATCTTACACAAATTAAATGTGACGAGTGAGCCACCTTAACTCAACAATGAAATAGACATATTTCTATATAAATGGAATATGCACTGAAATATCGATCTCATTCATGGACTAATCTATTGGAATAAAACAATAATATACATGTATACGTGCCAATTTATTCAACAGGAAAATAATATCAATTTTTATTTTTTGCGAATTTTCCCTTTAAAACAGATAATTGATTGACGTACAGGTTAACGCCTTTTATTCGGTAGGTGAATGTCAATTAAATTGCATATGATCGGCGTACGATTGATTGACAGATAACACCCAGATCGTGCACATTGTTTGATTAGGCCATGTTATGAAACGCGCAGGTGTTTCGAATTTTGCTGTATTTTTGGGTATATCAAGAGTTTGTTACTGTAATGACTAACACCGACTGTGAAAAAACCGGAATTTTCACACTTTTCAGTTTGACGGGTGCCACGCGAGGAGCAGATCATGCTTACCCTTCAGGATCACCTGATGATACCTCAGTCTTTATAGGGGTTAACACTGCTAGTGCTTTAGTTGTGTGGCGTTCTTGTTTATGTTTTTTTTTTTTTTTTTTTTTTTTTTTTTTTTTTGTCTTCGTCATACTGTTTAAATTCGTGTCGGATGTGAATTGCCGTGATTTTGAATTTATGGCTTTAAAATCCCCCTCTTCGGTATTCGTTTGCCGATGTATTTCAATTTTACAATTAAAATTGACATTATAACGTTCAATATTCTTAATTTAGACAATACCCGAACGTTACTTTCACTTTCACTTTAATAATATGACGCTTTAATTGTATGACGTTCCGTCATTAGCAACCGTAGTAGTTTCCTTCCATGAATATCTGCATCGAACAGTGAAACCGGGAGGAGAAAGGAAAATGTGACATTTGTTGAATTCATTGTGATTTGTTTTATTATTAATTTTTTAATTACAACTTTTTGACATTTCCGAAAGATTATTTTTCATATATATATATATATCGTTATGGTACATCGGTTCAATTAAAACTTCCTCGTTTAAAATCACTTCCGATTAATAGTTTTAATATAGAATTGTGAGATCATGATTCTACAGCAGTATATTTTTGTATCATATTCAGTGAGGCTAAGCTTAAACATTATATTTCAACGACATGGTACATGTACATTTTGTAAGGTCCAAGGTATAATATTAAGGTCGATAACAAGGCACTAGCAATTGACCGTTTATCCCAATTTGATTTTTAAGGCATTGTTGTAGGTTATTTTGTGTAATCTACAATTAATGGAATAAAAAAATGACTTTTACGGTATTTGTGTACATGAATATGTAGCGTATATAAAATATCTGAGACATTAGGGTGGTTTCCGCCGCAAAAGTCAGTATGCCTTCGTCATATATATAATATTGTGTACATAAGTTGACGGGGGATCGGACCTTCAAAACGAATAATAAATCAAAACTGAAAAAAGTGTACTGGACATGATATTATCTTTGCAGTCAATACATTCCATTTATAAATAAATGCAAAAACTTAACCTGCGATCATATTCAAAAAGGCATCAATATACTTAAAAGACATTGAGCTTTGTTACAAACTATTCATATTGAATTATTAGACAAATTTTTGTCTTGTGCCCTAGAAAAAGAGGGCACAGACATCCTATCCGCTAGATATGTAACCGAATACTTTATTGAGACACCGAAGATGTTTCGATTAAAGATGCATATTTTACAGTACTGTAGTTAAAATGTAGCATCAGATTATTTTACCGAGGACCAAGAACAGAGAAAGCATTTTTTAAGGAACAATCATACTGGAAATTATTACCTTTAAGTGAAGCTTTCTAAGTCGTAGTAGTTGATACGGAACCGTTGTGTTTGTAATTGTGGAATTATTATTGTCATTCAAATACAATTCTTTGAAATTTACTGACATGTTTTCGAAACAGGCAGTTTTCCAGCTTGTAATATTATTTTTAGAAAGGTCAATAACTTTCAAGACATTCATTTTATTGAAAACGTTATATGGAACTCTACCCAAAGACCTATTCGAAAGCCCTAATACTGATAAGCTTTTCATGGGTGAAAATGACTCTGGAAAATTAACATCAAACCACGCATTGCCTAGAGTGATACCAGTTAAATTTAGAATTTCCACGTTGGCCGAAATAATGAAGACGTGTATAGATTGATTCAACGGGAAAATTGAAAATGAGTTGCTAATATCCAGAATCTTCAGTGATGAGCTATATATTCCAGAAAAAGTCATAGTTGCTAACGGTAATTCAGTTATGGACAAATGTGAAAATGTCTGTGAAGACTTTATGAATCCAACACCGATGAAAAGGCAAGATCAAGAAATCTCCGACACCCAAGGGTAAGATTTCAATATTTCTCTGAAGAGGCTTGCCGAGTCAGAGAACCATTGAAATCTTACCCGAATGTGTCTGAGATTTCTAAATCTTGCATTTTCAACGGTGTTTGATTTATTTTCTCACTTTTGTTATCACAAAGTACGATTTACAAATGTATTCGCCACCTTGCCGTTCTTGTCATCCGTCGTTCCTAAGCGACGTCAATAAAGTCAGATTACGTTGCTTGGTAAATTCTGTCTTGTACCAGGGGGTACAAGACAAGGAAATCTTACACCGCTAAAATAGGAACTGTTCTGTCTCAAAAGTGAGAAAAATGTTTTATTGGAATTTTGTGAAAAATCAAGTGATGTGATGCTTTTTAAAGAGTTGATGGTTTGTAGAGTCTACTCATTTAGCGTGTTACTTCCTTGATCCAGTATCTTTAGAACTTTGTTCCATTGATATTTTTTAAGAAAATTCAAATTTGTCAACACACAGTTGGTCATATATAGTTCGTTTATGCTTCCAGTGAATTTAATGGATTGTTCTCTGGGCATTGGATACTACCGGAGATATCTAGAATCCTTAGAAGCGATATTTTATGCTTTCATCAAAATTTGAGGAATTTTTGTCGAAATTATTATATTAAATGTCAAGCAGAATCACTTTTGTCAGATTCATGAATATGTCATCCCCATCAATGGTGTGAATTTTGCTTTTCCGAAAAAAAAGACATTGCAGCTCTTTTGGCAAGTACTCCAAATGTTTCTTTTTCACTCGAGTTATACTATTGTCATTCAAAACGATGCATATATTACTTGGCCAATTAATTCTATGATCGATGCGTGTGATTGTGTCTACCTGCAAGGATAGACAAACGCATGTACCTTTATAGTCCGATGCAGTGCTCTACGTCGTGACAATCAACAAAAATATATATACTTTTCCAACTTCATAAACGTTGACAAACATTGAAATTTTCCTTTGTGTCGTAGCTTTCGCGTCAAATATGTTGCATAAGATCGCGAGTGAAATGTTGACAAGAAATCAATCATTTTCAAATCATTAAGCGAAACATTTTAACTAGTATGTACTTGCAGCAATGTAACATTTTAAATTTATATATCGTTATGGTAAATCAATTCAATAGATACTTCCTTGTTTAAATGGGGGTAATTTCAAAATTACCGAAGCCGAAGTCCATGAGACAAATCAGGTGGAAATAAAATACAAAACTTCCGATTAAAAATTTTAATATAAGAAATTTGAGATCATTATTCTACAAAAATATCATACCCATGTCAAATACACTAAGCCTATACATTTAATTTCAATAATATACTAACAAGGTCCAAAATATCCTGTTTAGGTCGGAAATAAAAACCTTAGCAATAGTCCGATCACCCCCATTTCCCTTTTTTGACAAAAATAAAATGATTATCCATTGAATAACATTTGTTTTTTTATGACATTGCTATCTTCGTGATATACAAATATATTGCATATCAGTTGAAAATTCTGACATACATGTACCATTGGATTAATACTAATCAGTGGAAATGTAGACTTATGTGATTTATCCTCAGACAAAGCATCGAGTATGTGGTAATGTGATTTCATCCAATAACGAAACCAGTGTAAGGAACAATCACACCGGAAATTATTACCAAACAAATGGAGCTTTCTTAGTCGTTGTAGTAGTTGGTATGGAAACGTCGTGTTGGTTATTGTGGAAATATTATTGTCATTCAAATACAATTCTTTAAAATTTACTGACATGTTCTCGAAACTGGTCGGTTTCCAGCTTCTTATTTTATTTTTTAGAGAGGTCCATAACTTTCAAGACATTCATTTTATTGAAAACATTATACGGAACTCTACCAAAAGAATTACTACAAAGCACTAATACAGATAAGTTTTTCATTGGTGAAAATAACTCCAGAAGATTTACATCTAACCACGCATGGCTCAAAGAAATGCCAGTCAAATTCGGAATTTCCACGTTCTTCGACATACCGAATGTGTGTCGAGATTGATTCAATGGGGAAAAAATGAAAATGAGTTACTTATATTCAGCATCCAGTAATGAGCTATTTATTCCAGAAAAGTCATGGATGTTCACGGTAATTCAGCTATGGACAAATCTTGAAGATTTACAAATTCTGAAAATGTCTGTGAAGTCAAATGCCTTATAGGATTTTGTGATAAATCAAGTGATGTTATGATCACATAAGATTTGATTGCTTGAAAAGTTTCCTCGTTCAGCTCGTTACCTTGTAAATCCAGTATCTTTAGAACTTTGTTCAGTTGATCTGTTTTAAGAAAATTCAAATTTGTCAACTTACAGTTGCTCAAATATAGTTCGTTGAGGTTTCAGGTGAATTTAATAGATTGTTCCCTTGGCATTGGATTACGGATATATCGAAATTTTTGAGACGCGATATTTTTATCCTTTCAGGAATTCTTATCGAAGAATTTTTGTCGAAATGTCAAGCAGAATCAGTTTTGTCAGATTCCTGAATATGTCATCCCCTTTAATGGTGTGAATTTTGCTATTCCATACAAAAAAGAATTTGCAGCCCTTTTGGCAAGTAATCCAAATGTTTCTTTTTCACTCTGATTATACATTTGTCATTCAAAATGATGAATATATTACTTGGCCAATTAATTCTATGATTGATACTTATGAAGTGTCTACCTGCAAGAACAATCAAACGCACGTACCTTGATAATCCAATGTAGTGCTATTGTCAATCAACACAAATATATACACTATCCAAACTTCATAAACGTTGAAAAACATTAAAATTTTCATTTGTTTGTAGCTTTTATGTCAAATGTTTTTGTGTAAGAGGGAGAGTGAAATGTTGACAAGAAATCAATTAATTTAATATCATTGAGCGTAACATTGACACTGGTATGTACTTGAAGCAATTTATGTCTCGTTATGGTAAATCAATTTAATAAGCATATCCTTGTTTAAAGGGGGGTAATAACAAAATTACCGAACAGAGTGGTCAAGAGCCGAAGTCCACGAGACAAAGAAACAAATCAGGTGAAAACAAACTACAAAACAACTTCCGATTAGAAATTTTAATATAAAATGGTGAGATCATTATTCTACAATAGCATATTCAGGTCATAGACGCCAAGCTTATACATTTAATTTCAATGATATACTAACAAGGTCAAACATTTCCTATTTAGGTCGGAAATAAAAACCTAAGCAATAGTCCGTTCACCCAAATTTCCCTTTTCTGACAAATATAAAATGATTATCCATTGAATAGCATTTGTTTTCTATGACATTGCTAAAGGTTATCTAACGTACATGTAGGTTAGTTCCGGCCGCAATATATAATATGTCTTCGTGATATACAAATATATTGCATATCAGTTAAAAATTCTGACATACATATCATTGGTTTAATACTGATCAATGGACATGTAGAATTCTAAAGTATGAAAAGCGCCGGTCCGATATTCTGATATTAACGGTCAATGGAATGCACAAATGTTCCACCTTTTCAATCGTTTTGTTTCATACACCCTTCAGAGCTTCCTCTGATCGCTGTTAAAACATTTAGTGTTCCGATAAGGACAAAGCTGATTGACACAATAGCAAATGCTAATTTCTCTGAAGAAGATAAACCATTACAATCTTCATAAGTCGGATCGAAATCTATAAGCAAAGAAGAACTGTTTTCTTTCGAATTATAACATCTATAGATAAAATGTGATTTGTCCTCAGAAAGAGCATCGAGTATGTGATAATGTGATTTCATCCAATAACGAAACCAGTGTAAGGAACAATCACACTGGAAATTATTACCAAACAAATGAAGCTTTCTTAGTCGTTGTAGTAGTTGGTATGGAAACGTCGTGTTGGTAATGGTGAAAATAGTATTGTCATTCAAATACAATTCTTCGAAATTTACTGACAAGTTCTCGAAACAGGCAGTTTTCCAGCTTCTTATATTGTTTTTAGAAAGATCCAAAACTTTCAAGATATTCATTCTATTAAAAACATTATTTGGAACCCTACTCAAAGAATTATTAGAAAGCACTAATACTGTCAAATTTTTCAAAGGTGATAACAACTCAAAAAGATCCTTATCTAACCAAGCATTGGCAAAAGAGATGGCAGTTAAATTTAGAATTTCTACGTTCGCCGACATATTGAAGACGTGTAGAGATCGATTGACTGGAAAAAATGAAAACGAGTTACTAATATTCAACATCCTCAGTGATGAGCTATTTATTCCAGGAAAAGTAATAGTTGTTAACGGTAATTCAGCTATGGACAAATCTTTAAGATTTACAAATTGTGAAAATGTCTGTGAAGACAACTGTTTTATTAGATTTTGTGATAAATCAAGTGATGTAAGGTTCACATATGAGTTGATGGTTTGTAGAGTTTCCTCATTTAGCTTGTTACTTCTTAAATCCAGTATCTTCAGAACTTTGTTCGGTTTATCTGTTTCAAGAAAATTTAAATTTGTCAACTCACAGTTGCTCATATATAGTTCTTTGAGGTTTACAGTGAATTTAATTGATTCTTCTCTGGGCATAGGATTACCGGAGATATCGAGAATCCTTAGATGCGACATTTTTATGCTTTCAAAGAGTTTTATCGAAGAATTTTTGTCGAAATTATTATATCCAATGTCAAGAAGAATCAGTTTTGTAAGATTCCTGAATATGTCATCCCCTTCAATGGTGTGAATTTTACTATTCCGTAAGAAAAGACATTTCAGCTCTTTTGGCAAGTGCTCCAAATGCTTCTTTTTCACTCTGGTTATACTATTGTTATTCAAAATGATGCATGTATTGCTTGGCCATTGAATTCTATCATCAATGCTTGTGATGTGGATACCTTCAAGAACAAAGTCTTGAGACGTACAACCGCATGTTCCTCGATAGTCCCACGCCATGCTTTTGACAATCAACACAAATATATACATTATTCCAACTTCATATACGTTATCATACATTGCAATTTTCATTTCTGTTTAAGCTTCCGTGTCAAATATGTTGCGTAAGATGGAGAACAAAATCTTGACAAGAAATCAATTAATTTCGTGTTATTGAGCGTAACATTTAAACTGGTATATGCTTGCATCAATGAAATATTTAAAATTTATATATTATGGTAAATCAGTTCAATAAAAACTTCCTTGTTTAAATTACTAAACAACTTCCGATTACAAATTTCAATATGAGATTCTAAATAATAATATCATATTATTACTATAGAGAATTCATTACATTTCAATGATATACTAACAAGGTCCAAAATATCCTATTTGATCGAAATAAAACCTAAGCACTATACCGTTTACCCAAATTTTCCTTTTCTTATAAAATATATAATGATTATCTATGGAATAGAATTAGGTTTTATGACATTTCTATAGGTTACTTAAAGTACATGAGACATTAGGTTAGTTCCCGCCACAATATATAGTATGTCTCTGTGATATGCTAATAAGCGGACAAAGGGCAACATCTTTAATAGCGACCATCAATATCTTTATAAGACGACGAGGACACCAACATTTATACGCTAGATATGTAACCAAAGACTTTGAAGAGAACCAAGAACAAAATAAGAGTTTGTATTTTTTAATACAACGGCAGTAGAATATAGAAGGAACAAAACAACGGCAGTACAATACCAAAGGACAAAACAACGGCAGTAGATTACCGAAGGAACAAGGGAAGTGATGATTACAAAAATCAAAGTCCATAGACATGGCAAAATGGTAATACAGAAAATGAAAGAAAGGGCGCGAGACAGCCACAAGACACGTTATAAGAACACGACATTCAAAACAAAGGCACTCATAGTGTGAACTCCCATGAAAACCGGGAGTTACATCAGGTGTCCGGAAGGGTATGCATGTCTGCACAGTTTACCGTAGTGCAAAATGCAGCATCATATCATACATCCGAGGACAAAGTGCAAAGAAAAACACTTTAATGCATTGCATAGCATGTTTAATAACTTATTAAACCTTTCTTGAGAATTGAAAGCAAGCACGGAAATATTCTTCCGTAAATGGTGGTTTACAGTGGGAGATGACCCATGTGAGATCGATGCACGCGACCTCATCTC
>MJUU01025870.1:6249-18125 GCA_002080025.1 Modiolus philippinarum | reverse complement strand
CTCGTTCCGCTACGCTCCACTCGAGAAAAGACGAAATTTCTTACACTTGTGAAAGATAGCCCGATCTTTAATCTGACCTTATTCAAGATCCTATTATTCATATGCCAAACAGTTCAGAGAAATCAGACAAAATGAGATACATGTTACATTCTGTAGATGACTATTTCTACGCTTGATTAACAATGAAAGGATATGAAGTTAATGTACACCAGACAAAGTGTCTACAAATACATGATCAACAATGGAACAACACTTGTATTGTCTTAATGGTAAAGGATATGAAGTTAATGTACATCAACAATGGAGCAACACTTGTATTGTCTTAATGGTAAAGGATATAAAGTTAATGTACACCAGACAAAGTGTCTACAAATACATGATCAACAATGGAGCAACACTTGTATTGTCTTAATGGTAAAGTAAGCCAAATGAGGAAAAGGAACAGCAAGAAGATACATATAGCATGACGAAAACACAGGATATGAATCACGCAACAATCGCCTTTCTCCACTCTTATGAGGCTGAATTTTTTTAAGGGCTTCTCCAAAATAAAGACAAAAAACTGGCCCAGTCATTTAATTTCAGATTCCTTTACATAGATGATATTTTATCACTAAACAACCTCGCTTTGGTGATTTTCTTCATCTTATTTATCCAAAAGAGCTTGAAATTAAGGATAGTACAGATACTTCCACATCGGCTTCGTTCCTTGACCTTCATCTTGAAATTGACAACAGAGGTTCACTACAAACTAGCCTGTATGACAAACGCGATGACTTCACTTTTCCAATAGTCAACTTCCCTTTTCTTTGTAACAACATTACAAAAGCATCAGCATATGGAGTTTACATCTCACAACTCATTCGCTACTCAAGGGCTTGTGGTCGTTACAGTGACTTCCTTGATAGAGCTCAGTTGCTTACAAATAGACTACTTAAGCAAGGGTACGTTACAAAAAACTTAAAGTCATCACTACAGAAGTTTTACGGTCCACATCACGATCTTGTGGATTACTATGGGATATCTGTTTCCCAGATGACAACAGATCTTTCCCTCTACAACTAAAGTTTGTTTTTCCTCTATCGGATTTGACTTTACTACCGGAGTTTACATGTTTAACACGGTGGGTGTCTTATAAGAAGCAGGAGATGCTTACTCTACCGGTACACCTGATCTCACCCATGGTTTTTATTGGGTCCGTGTTGTTCATCTGTATGTGTGTCTTCATTTTTCTTTTTTGTCCCGTACTCAAATGGTGTCCTTGTTTCTTACTGTGTCCGTTGTTGCCACTGTCCATGGATTGTTCGTTCTTTTGATTGACGGTTCGGTTCTCACTTACTTTATTCTGTTATGATATCTATTAGATCAGGACCTGTACATTGTCAAAATCCTTGACCTTCTGGTTTTTGTTTGGCTTAAAACGAAAATGCATACAGAATAAAGCAAAAATCGATGAGACAACAATAAATTTAACGTTAAATCAGAAAAAGGATATACGACTATGGTAATTATGAGCACATGACAGACCTATATCGCAATGTGTTTCAGTAACCAACCCCAATTTACCCTATATAATATGGCCTGTTTGTTTCATTTAAATAAGATTAACTAGTAGGACGCGCGAATACATAGGAGGAATTTTACTTTGTGGCATCAAATGTTAACAGAAGTAAGAAAAACAAATGAATCCGGAATATAAAGTCTTTGTAAAACGACTTCGATTTATGGTTCTGAAATATTTCGCAACCTGCGCTAAGATTTCAATATTCTTTAACGTGTTCATGGTGGATGCACTGCGACTTCCTTTCACATAAAACATAACAGAATTTAATGAATGAGTTGAATCTGGAAACAGTTTGAACTGTTCAGACAATACTGGTCTAATGTGATATATTTTCATTTATTTAGTTGTTTATATTATTTATATTATTATTTTTACATTTTAACACTATGTATGTTATTTATTTTTTTTTTCTTTTATTTGTTCTTTCCACACTCTTAAAACAATTTAGAATATGTTTACGTTGGTGGTAAATCACGTGTCGCAAAGAACTGAGACGTATTTTTGCATATATGTTTTGATATATATGATTAACAATAAAGGGATATGGAGGCAATGCAAATTAGACAAAATCTCTAGAAATGCAAGGTAAAACTAAAAAGTAAATCAACCCTTTCATTGCTGTTCTTCATCTTGAAGTCCCCATGAGTCCTTCAACAATGAGCTTTACTCATACCTCATAATACGTTAAAGACGGTCGCAAGCACCGGTTTGAGCGCAATTCATTGCTAGATGTCGAACAAACCTACATCCATGTTTCGGATCGTCAACAAACATCAAATTAATTGGCAAAGTGTTCTTACAATCCCTGTCATACATTGCCCGACAAAAAGCCTACAGAAGACGATCACACAACAGTTGAACAACCACATGGCACTCATCGAGCCAAAAGTTAGGAAACTTGGCACGATAAATTATGAGATGTGGGCACAATAAGAAGGTGGTCAGAATAACATTTTGAAATTACCAACAAGAGGCTCTCAAGAGCCTGTATCGCTCATCTGGACCATGGCTGACATAGATAAAAGGCATTTCCAATAGGAAAAAACGAAACATAAAATTTAGCAGAATACTTTTTTCTAAAATTACAGTATTCTTGTTTGGTTTTCATGGCAACCGAAAGATCCACCATCCATTACAACCCATAACAGAACACCATTAAAAAATTGGGCAGGGGTTCCCCTTATAATTACAGTAATACATATGGCTGAAATTAAAACATACAGACCACTTTTCAAATAAAAATTCAAAGATTTGGGCAGAGGTTCCCCTTAAAATAAATAGGGCCAATGTAATAACTATGTTCCAGATGGTGGCCTTCTTGGATGAGGTACGGACCTACCAGATACATTTTTTGGATGGGACCACCTAAGGACCATTGTAGCTTAGTTTTGTTCTAATTGGACTAGTAGTTTCTGAGAAGAAGATCTGGATGTCTTTTCCATAGGGTCCAATGTTAAAACTATGTTCCCGCTGGCGGCCATCTTGAATGAGGTACAGACCTGCCAGATACATTTTTTGAAGGGACCATCTTAGGGCCATTGCTACTAAGTTTGGTTATATTTGGACTGGTAGTTTCTGAGAAGATCTTTGAATGTTTTTCCATAGGGTCCAATGTTAAAACTATGTTCCCGCTGGCGGCCATCTTGGATTAGGTACAGACCTGCCGGATACCTTTTTTGGAAGGGAGCATCTAAGGACCATTGTGACAAGTTTGGATATAATTAGATGGGTAGTTTCTGAGAAGAAGATCTTTGAATGTCTTTGCCATAGGGTCCAATGTTAAAACTATGTTCCCCGCTGGCGGCCATCTTGGATTAGGTACGGACCTGCCGGATACCTTTTTGGAAGGGACCATCTAAGGACCATTGTGACTAAGTTTGGTTATAATTGGACTGGTAGTTTCAGAGAAGAAGATCTTTGAATGCCTTTCCATGGGGTCTAATGTTAAAACTATGTTCCTCGCTGGCGGCCATCTTGGATTAGGTACAGACCTGTCGGATACCTTTTTTGGAAGGAACCATATAAGGACCATTGTGACTAAGTTTGGTTATAATTGGACTGGTAGTTTCTGAGAAGATCTTTTTTCCATAGGGTCCAATGTTAAAACTATGTTCCCCGCTGGCGGCCATCTTCGATTAGGTACGGACCTGCCGGATACCTTTTTTCGAAGGGACCGTCTAAGGACCATTGTGACTAAGTTTGGTTATAACTGGAGTGGTAGTTTCTGAGAAAAAGATCTTTGAATGTGTTTACCCATAGGTTCAAATGTTAAAACTATGTTTCCCGCTGCCGGCCATCTTGGACGAGGTACAGACCTGCCGGATACCTTTTTAAAGGGGACCACCCAAGGACTATTGTGACCAAATTTCGTTCCAATTGGCCCAGTGGTTTCAGAAGAGAAGATCTTTGAATGAAAAGTTTACGTCGGACGGACAGACGGACGGACGGACGACGGACGCCGGACGCCAATTGATGGCAAAAGCTCACCCTGGCATAGCAAGGTGAGCTGAAAGTGAAAATGCCAAAACTTGAAAGTATGATAGTGCATTCATAGGATTATTTCTCTCAAGAACTCAACAGGTACACCATAGCTGAAATGTAAATGTATATAGAACATAATAGAATAAAGAGTGCTGTGCGGCAGTTCGTGTAAGCATAAATAAACAAACCAATTAAAATTCTTGTCGAACTGCGATAAAAGGTAAAATAAAAAATATATACACATATCAAAACGTAAAAAAAGATTAAAACCAAGCAGACAGAGGTAGGGATTGGCCAAGATCATCGACATTGATGTCTTCGAAGGGCCGTGGAAGAGAAACAAAATGGCTGAGACGTCACAAGTGGAATACAGGTAAAATAAATTTGATGTTTCTTGTTTAGAGTAATTGTTTATAGGTAAAATAAATTTGACGTTCATTGTTTATTATTTAGAGTGGAGCCCAATAGTTGAAGAAATCCAAATGGGTAGGAGCAGGAAATTTAGCCCTCAACACATATAGAACCTGCATCTCTCTCACTGGGAATCTTTTTTACGAACTCCACACTGCAAGAGAGACAAACTCCACTCTAAAATTAGCAATGAAGGGATGAGGAGTAAATGCAAATGAGACAAAGTCTCAACAAATACATAGTAAAACTAAGACATGAAACAACGGTTTTACTGCTGTTATTCATCTTAAGGTCACCATGAAAGCTTCAACAATGAGCTTTATTCATACCTCATAGTAAGTTCAAGACGGCCTCTAGCACAAGTTTGAGTGGAATTCATTGCTAGATATCAAGCAGCGCTATATCCAAGTTTTTTTTTACTATACCCATGGATGCGGGTTGCACATTATTTAAAAATCCTAGACGTGCCAGGTTTGATAATTGAAATTTTATGGATATTATAATTTAACCATCATGAGTTGTTGATCAAGTGACACTTATACTGCTTAACGCGGAGCTGAATGAGCTGATTAAATACTGTCTTAGCTCACCGCAAAGTTATAACTATTTTGTTCCGTATCTAAGTAAATTTTTGGGCATAAAAAGACATTTGCAATAAGTTAAGTAAATAATCAAGCAAGCTAGTATTTAAATGTTAAACTAATACATCATTACATGTAATTTAATGTATACCGTGATGAAATGTGATTAACCTTTTGAACTACAATATTTTAGAATCATCTAATTCCTAGATTTGACGAATATTGATGTTGTTCTCTTGACATTGTAAGCCTATCTTTGCTCAATTGTGGCTTGATGATCCGATTACACATGATTACTTTGAGGGGATTAAGATGACACAGGGGGTCTGACCTCCCAATTCTCAGATTTTGTCGACCTTTTTTTCCCAATTCCCACATTTTTGGCCCTTTTTCCCAAATCCCACATTTTTTTGGCTATTCCCATTTTCCACATTTTTACATTTTGAAACACCAATAACATTAATTTTATTTGCTCACATGTTCCATAAAGTTAAAGTTCTTCTATCATAGGAAATATCCTTATAAAAAGACACAAATTCCGTCCATCACAATGCATCAACTTGGAACAAAATTTTAAACATCTTATTGGTGCTGCGGAGGACTATGCCAGAAAATAGATTGAGCGTGGAGAAGATGAAGACGTTGATATTCTTTTGAAGTTGATAAAGGTTGTGAGGTCTATGATCCCAAAACGAATCAATCGGCTACAAGGGTCAATAAGAACTAAATTAACATCAATTTTCAAAAATGCTTATGTTGCCAGATATTTTTCCTCCATTCATATTCCGTTGTTCCTGCAGATAAGGCCCCATAATTACATCATTTTATCTGCAAAATAATTACAGCGAAAGATCTTGGAATTGGTAATTCTTAGGGCAAACCATCCTAAACAGCTACTACGCTGTCTAGTGAGGAAATATTACAGTCATAAATTGGTTTTGCTTTCTTTTAGGATTTCTGCCAAGGATTAAGACAATAATCTCCATTCTTTGCACTGGGTACACACATACTAATGCCTATACAAACAATGGTAAACACTAGATCTGAAAAATGTTCTACAAAACCTATTTCTAAGATGTAAACCTCCTCTTGACAGCTGTAAAAGAGGCCTTCAAATATTTTTGATACTTGCTTTTCAAGAAGCGGCACCAATGAATGTGAATGCTGAAAAACTAAAGATGTACTTGACATCTTGAACTCTAGATCACTTTCACACTGTAACAGCTTTTAAACTTTTGACTTCTCTGCACTTATATACTACCATTTCTCATGATCAACTGAAATAGGCTGAAAGATTTGATTGATAGATGTTTCAACGGTAATATAAACACATTGTTATAGGTATGGAACAAGTATACTTTGTGAAATTCGACAACGAATTTGAGAAAAAAAAATATACAATGGAAGAAGTGATTAAATGTTAGAGTTTGTAATCCACAATATGTTTGTAAGCTTGGATGACTTGTTTTAAACAGACTAAGGAAATTCCAACGGGGATAAACTGCGCAATTCTATCAGCTGATATGTTAATCCACTGAACAAAGGCTGGACAAATTGAAGGGGTGGTAAAAAATAAGCCCAATCATGTTATTTTAGCCTCTGTTATATAGATAATACTTTCTCACTAAAAAAACCTAGCTTTGGTGATTTCGCTAAACTTATCTAACCAAAAGAGCTCAAAATTAAAGATACCACAATACTCCCACATCGGCTTTATTCCTTGGCCATCATCTTGAAATTGCCAACAAATGTAGGCTTCAAATAAGGCTGTATCACAAACACCATTACTTCAGTTTTCCAATAGTCAGCTTCCCCTTTCAACAACATTCAAACAGCACCAGAATACGGAGCTTATTTCTCCAAAACTGATTGCCTACTCAAGGGTATGTGGTCCATACAATAAATAACATATTTGTGAATGACCGGTCTCTATCAAGGAAGTCAAACAAGGGTGTGTTACTAATAATTTGACGTCATCAATGCACAAGTTTTAGGTCGACATCACAATCTTCTGGACCACTATGGGATATTTGCTATCAAGGGACTGCGATGCATTATTCTTGTCAATTATTGTTGAATTTGCTTCAGTAAGTTTTCGGACGAAATAATCAGAATAAGATTTTCTCATATGCTAAATTGTTGAATTAACATTCCATGCTGTCAGTGTTGTCTTTTTGTCTTTTTGTAGTTAATACTACTAGCATATTCCAGGATGGCGGTGAGTCCTGATATAACACGGACGTTAAAAACACACCTTTTTCAGGGGACCACCAAAAGACTATTACGGCCAAGTTTTGTTCCTATTGGCTCAGCAATTTCAGAGAAAAAAGTTCCTTAAATGTGTTTTCGCATAGGGTCCAATGTTAAAATTATGTTCCCCGTTGGTGGCCATTTTGGGTATAGCAAGGATATAAAAACACAACATTTTGCAGGGGACCATCTAAAGACTATTGTGGCCAAGTTTGGTGTCAATTGGCCCAAAATTATCAGAGAAAAAGATCTTTGAATGAAAAGTTTGGATGGTCGACAGACGAAAAGTGATGGCAAAAACTCACCCTGTAGCCAGGCGAGCATTTGATATTTTCCAACCGGGTCCAATGTTACGCACTTGGGGCCATATTTTAATATGCAGGCAAAGTAGAGCTTCCGTTAAACCATCCATTTACGAAACGATTGTTGGTGCATGTAAAGGGGCGTATCATTTGACAAAGTCAGAAAGACTAGTAATTTGTGATCACAGGGATTGACAGTATAGATTTCCAGAAACCCCTGTTGTCATACCCGAATGATCGACACAATAATTCCCCAAAAATCATCAATACAGAACAAAAGATCCGGGATGTAATTAAAAGGCTATTATATTGAGTGAATATCATAGAAACATTTGTTTTTCATATTTATATTCATATTAGAGGTTTCCGGATAAGCAACTTACTTTAACTTTAGTACTTACTTAAACGTAATGTTTTAAAACGTATTTGGATTATATCCCTTTCACCACTAACCTGAGCATAATATTTTCTTCAAATGGAAGTCATATAATACCATGAGAATGAGACACATGATTTGCATTCGTTTTAATTATATTTGTTCATATTTTTCTTCTTCGATATTTAGTCACTTTATTTTACTTAGAGTGCATAAATTTGTTTTGCAATGATTAAGAAAACGTTTTCATTTCATCGGAACAATTTAAAAGTCAGTATGCTTCAAAATTTGTTTTACCATATTTATTCTATGTGATAACAGTATCGCTTGTTTTAATTTGCAACTTATGGTGTGCAAATCTGTCAGCCAGTATATTATAAAAGACCACAAAAATGTAAATACTAGTTCCTGTCGTCTTTAAAAGGCGGCATTTTTTCATTCAATATGCAAACAGGACCGCGGGACGGAAAGTGATTGCAATAAATAACTGTGTTTTGGTTTAGCTGTTCTGAAATTGGTGATCAATTGACTTAAAACTAGCAGAGGAAAGGAAACGCTAGAGAAGCACTAGAGCTTATTAGGCCCGTCTAAACTATTACTCCTTGACGTCCTATTATCCTGTGCATTTTATTAAATTAATACAAATTCGAATAAGTGATCATTTTTAAGAAATTGAGAGAGGTAGGTATAAAAAAAATCAAAAGAGAAAATAGAATTTGTAAATACTGTAATTTAAATGAAATTGAAAATGAAATTCATTATTTTTTCACATGTCCGAAATATGAAAGTGAACGCAAAGAATTAATGAAACATATTAGTAAAATTTTCCCAGAATTTTACAAACTTAACAAAAATCTTCAACTTAAAAACTTGATTTCGTCTTTTCAGTGCATGCAATATGTTGTTCCATTTATAAAAAAAGTCATTAATACTGAGAAAAGTGGACTGCCAGACTGCATAAGTTCATTGTATTTGTATAATGCATTTTGTATTTGTATTTTGTTTATGCCATTAGTCCTCAGGGGCATAAATGTGCATTTGTGAATAAATTTTATATTAAAAAATATTAATACAAATTATAGTCCCGATATAAAGTTGATAAGTTATTTCAATTAGCCTTATAAATGTGCGTTTGTCACTAGAGAAGTATTTCGAAATTCATACTTTTAGTTGGCCGATTTTATTTTATTTATCATAGTAACAAATGAATTTCACCTATTTACGCAAATAATGTACTATCAGGTTTATTGCATGAAACTGACCGTTTCAAGCATGCTTAAAAATTGTTCCTTGTGAATTTAACCTGTACCATGATGTCACAGAACCAAACCTTATAGTGCAGGGGTGACACCAAACTGCACAAAAAAGATAGATGTATTTTAATAGGCATATGCAGGACTCAATTTTCGGCGAATTTAAATTATCATTTTGACATTTCCACTTGAATTTTGAGAGCATATATATTAATTAAGTTATTGTTTTTTTTTATTCTTGCTGTTGTTGTTTAACACAAACTTTAAAGGTTTTTTTTATCTATACCTCAACAAGAACTGTTACAGATACAGGGCAATTATATGGTATGTGAAATATATTTACATAAAAACCCATAAAGCTCTACACAATTTACATGGTCTTAATTTTTCCGAAGTGTTTACTTGGAACATACATGTACATGTGCAGGAAATTACATAGCAAGTACTATAAAGTGAAGAAAATTCTTATACATGTAGTTGAATTCTCTGTATAAGATATGTCTTTTTCTGACAGTTTAGGATGTAACAAAGGACGGATGAACAGACAGATGAACACGAAACGAGACATCATGATGCATGTGTGTCGATTTGCCCTACATGTAGGTGTAATAGAAGCAAGAATTGAATCATTCATTTCTTTTCTTCACTCGGCCAACATAGTTATAAATGAGAAACGAGTTTTTTTAGCTGATTCCCAGATGATGACCTACAATAATGGACTTTCAAGCCTTGTTTTCACCGGTAAACTTATTTCATTACACACAAAACAATACGTAAATAATGCAAGTGATTATTTATTTTTAATTGTTGAGCTTCGTGTGCACAATTATTTAATCTACTTTGAAGCGCTCCTATTTGTTTTTCATTAATTTAAAATCTATACTTTTAGTAAAACCATTGTCATATGACGAATATCAGAGTACTGGTACTTGAGGTTCGAAGTCGACTCATCTCTGTCTTCAATTACCCAATAGTTCCTATTGATCGAAAGTACCATATTCACGAATTCCAAAGAAAATATTTTAATAAGCCATAGAAAAATAACATTTGATAAAAAAAGGTTTTGCAGCGTGTGTATGTATGTATGTTTCTAAAAAGTCAATTTTATCTTAGGTGTAATAAATACAAATTCTGATTCTTTTTAAATATATATACTACTTATGGAAATGTGTTCATGGCTATTAAAAAGATACTAAGGTACGGACCCTGCGATTTTCAGGGAGTGGGGGCAGGAATTTTCACCCGAGCCGGATTTTTTTTTCTTTTCTTTTTTTCTTTTTTTGGTTCGCTTCGAGAGCCAGCTTATTTTTTTCCGATATACACTGTGCTACGAAATTTTGTTGAGTCAGGCTGTTTTTTCTAAGGCCAGATTGATTTTGTCAACCCATGTGCTGGTCAGAGAAAAATTTCAATCATTTTCCAATTTGATATTCATTCCTTTAACCTACACTTTTTAGCTCACCTGGCTTATGCCAAGGTGAGCTTTTGCCATCACTTTGATTCCGTCGTCCTCCGTCGTCCGTCCGACCGGCGTAAACTTTTCATTTCAAAGATCTTCTCCTCTGAAACTACTTGGCCAAATGGAACCAAACTTGGCCACAATAGTCCTTTGGTGGTCCCCTATAAAAGGGTGTTTTTCAGGTCCATGCGATATCCAAGATGGCCGCCAGCGTGGACACTGTGGGAAAACACATTCAAAGATCTTCTTCTCTGAAACTACTGAGCCAATTGGCACCAAACTAGGCCACAATAGTCTTTTGGTGGTTTCTTACAAAAAAGGGTGTTTTTTCAGTTCCGCGCGATATCCAACATCTCACCAATGCGTAAAAAACAATAATAAGCCAGAGTCATCATAGATCTCATCAAAACCTGGTTATAATGGCCATCTACAACTTTCGTGATAGCTTGTAATAAACGCATCAAAATGTCACAAGTAATGGGTAACCTAGGATCTGCTGATTTGCGGAGCTGTTGCTCCAGTTAGCATTTTTTGAATGAAAAAATTATCCGTAGGATCACCCAAAAGACGGATCTTGTGAATATAACTGATTGCGGAAATATAAGATGCAATTGTAGATGGTTGATAGTTTTGTATATATAGATATGAAATAAAATGTGCAATCATAACATGGGTAGATGGTAAAAAATTGTATAGTTGGAAAAGATTTAACACAGAATTCCTGATAAATTCTTAGCATTCTATTATATGAAGTAACGGTTGCAGAAGATAATGACCACCCGGGTTAACCCGCGATCACAAACTCGGTGGTCATCGCTGACCCGGTTGTAAACAAAGAGAAAATAAACAACGGGTGTGCGACAAAAAAGGTAATTTTTATTAACTGTGTTATATTTTTGAAGATAAATATGATGTATTTGCATTCACATGCTAACAAGCAATAAAGAGTAGAAATATCACCGAGATTTATTCTTCAACAAGGGAGAAATCTTCACTTTTAACCAATACACGTCAAAATACACTAAAATTTTCTTCAAATATCGCAGTTTTATGCAAATATATGACTAAAATTTAACAAAATAAACTCAAACATTTATGTTTCATTCGTTCTAGAAACTATAGAGAAAATATTGGGCCATACATATGTTTGAATGGAGAGAAAACACTATTTTCTCATGTCGATTGTAACGATCAAATGT
>MJUU01025868.1:0-21251 GCA_002080025.1 Modiolus philippinarum | reverse complement strand
GGTATGCCTCCAGCAAAGCCCATCTTTCCCCGGTTTGCCCTTGCAAAGCTGCCCCTTCTTCCTTTTCAGTGGGGTATTGCAGAATTTCTGTATTTGGGGGGATGGAGTTGGTCTGCTATCTTCGCAGACGGAATCTTCGAAGCGATCCATG
The DNA here is from genome assembly GCA_002080025.1 of Modiolus philippinarum. Lineage (NCBI taxonomy): Eukaryota > Metazoa > Mollusca > Bivalvia > Mytilida > Modiolidae > Modiolus > Modiolus philippinarum. Next base: position 21,100 of record MJUU01025868.1, on the reverse strand, counting down.
ATTATCTTGGATGGCATAATTTTATTTATACTATTCAAATTTGGAAAATTTTTTATGTGATCTGATGATTTTTCTCGATCACCAGAATTTTGCATAGTGTTACTATTTATAGGATTTCGACCGGTATTTATATTACCTAATCCAAGTAGAGGTTTGGGGGAAGGTCGGGAAAATTTGCATATGGCCAAAATAATTTGCAATTTTTTTTCCCTGCATTCCTTCAGACCCCTGCAAAAATTATTGAATCTCATCCGGGGGCAAATTTTAGGAATTTTGGTAAGGTTCTTTCTCCTTTCCTTAGTCTCTGGCGCGAATAATTTGTGAAAATGCCATTTTCCCGAAAATAATCAGGGGAGGTAATTCAGTAAAAAAAAATTACGCAAGAAAAATAATCTTTTCCGACGAGGTATTTCCCCATCAGAAAAGACCTTCCACGCCCTGGGGCCTTGCCTCCCAGCACTTTTCAGCATCCCCGATTCGCTCCAGACCCATTTGCATCCCGAAGCCCAAAATTTGGGGGTTGATGCAGGATTTCTGCTTGAAAAATGGCTTTGAGGCAGAACTCTCATAATGACACTACTAAAAAGAAGTACTCATTACCAAAAATATCAAATATCGAAATATTAGGCCAAAGTCAGTACCAAGTACAGTCGAGAAAAACTGGGGATTGTCAATAGTAAGGATATCGTCGATGCACCTGCTGTTATCGTTGAAAATTGAAATAAGCTGATCACTTTTGTGTACGGTTCCACTCTGCAGTTTTTTCAGTCCCGTTCGTAACAGAACAGAAAAAAGTTCTGCAATGAGAGGTGTACAGTTTGTACGCATGGGAATTCCAATGACCTGTTGATAAACGATGTTGTCATAACGAACAAAAAAAATATTGTACAGCAAAAAATCAGTGCCTTAATCATGTCATCGCAAGTCCAAGAACTATGATTTTTGTAAGTGATATTAGAGAAGAATCCTTGCTTTTTATTTCAACAAATGAACTGTAGACCAGACAATTTGAAAGACCATTTAATAAATTTTGATTTAATCAATTTATGTAGAAGGGTTGTATAAAGTGTAGAAATATCATAACTGTCATTGTGCGGTTATGCGGATGTAAACTTGGATTCTATTGGCTGATTAACCACCTGCTAAATAACCATGTCCGCCCTACACAAGACAATCAATAATCATGATAATGTAGTGTTTCACCTACATGTAACCAAAGTCATTCAAAAGCGTACATATAAGAATTGTACATAAGGACAAAATTCACAAACGTGCAGTAGGCATGAATAAATAAACATATCGTAATTAAAGTTTAACATTGTTTACTTCCAGGTAATGTAAAACTAATTTCAGTCTGATATTTACATTAAAAAATTAAAATGTGAAATACATCTATACTTAGAATAACATGTAAATTATATGAAATATTTTATTTGCATTCATTTTCAAAGGTTTTCGCTCCATGTATTACGAAAACGCCATGTAAACTTTATACAACATGAAAAATCAATACATCATTCGGCTGTGTATTGTCCAGAGTACGCGGTCAGTCGACATAGCGTTTATGTGTATTTCCGTGTAGTTAAATGTAGGTCATTTTGTAATTATCGTTTTCTTAGTTAAACACAAACAGGTTTGCATAACCGCACAAAAATGTTATCATGCATTGAACCAACTAATATGATTATTTAGATAGTGTCGAAAATTTCGACACTATCTAAATAATCATATTGGTTGGTTCAATGCATGATAACTTATAGTAGACGAAACTGATATTTTGGTCTGGTCTTATTTTGTGTAGTTCCCTTGCAGATCGTGACATGTAATTATAATTTTCAGCCATTGTAGGTGTTTCCTGTTGTCCCCTTTATTTCATTTTTAATGGATTTAATTTATCTAAAACTTCAATGGAATTTTTTATACTCCAAAAGTAAAACTACCTCTTTAATACACTGGTTAATTAGTGGTAGAATAGTTCCTCGATGCCGAAATAAAACGATGTTTAATAATTTTAAGTCAGAATTTCATCGATATAAGTGATAAGTTCATGCCTAATAGTTAAAGCAAAGTGGTTCTTACCAACTAAATAGTATTGAAATCAAGTGTTAAGAACAACGATAAATCATGACATGATTAAACTCTGTTTCAGTTCCCTTAGATAATGGAATGCGCATTCTGCTGACTGCATTGCTTTATATTTCAGCTCCAAATTTTGCACAATTAAGTAAAAATACCGTAAATTTCTAAATTCGGTAATTACTTATTAACAAATCATATACTTTTGAGGGAAAACAGCTTTTTCAAAATCTCTATTATGTTTAAATGGAAAATATTTACCGCGCGCGATTTTCACTGAGAATGGACTAATCTGACAAGGGTAGTGTCACCTTTTACCTTTCGACAGGTGATCCGATATTAACCGAATGTATCTTGCCCATCGATTAAATTTTCTTGCCTGTTTGCCCTCAAAATAGAAAAATCCAACATTTTTTTAACCTGTCTCACAAAAACAAGGAAAATTCACAAGTACACAGAGATCTTTGCACTTTTTAATCGTAAAAGTGTTATTTTCTTAGTTATGTATGGTCATTCTTGATCTACATGCCAAACTTTAGAGAAACTACTGTTCAAATAAAGCTGAAATTATTAAATTTCCATTATCTAAAGGAAGTGAAACAGACTTTAGAATACAAATATGAGGGATCACAATCATAGTACATGTACATCAATATTGCAAAAAGAGATACAAAAGATGACTGATCAATAAATAGAACAAAAGCATTGCAGGCACATGTTCCTGAAAAAGATAGGAGGAATAACTGATGGATTCTGGCTTTTGACAATTCTGTTAGGTAATTTTCTTATTACCTTCAACCAAGTCATAGTGACGACCGTAAGTCCTGAGGGAAGTTCTTTTATTATATAGAGGACGGTGAAAGATTGAAATTTCTCAGTGAAATGAAATTGATAATTAACTGTGAAATTCTTTTCCATAATTTCACTCTAGGAAGTGACGTCACTATTGTTCTGCAGCGAGTTTAATCCATTGCGTTGATCGACACGAGTGACATTTTTATTGATATTCGTGACGGTCGATTAGTTATGCTTTTTATTATATAGATTTTCTACTCAAAAATCGAGATTTTAGATGCGGATTATTTTTTTCATTTCAATACGCTATTTGTTTACTTGACGACGACATTGAAGACATATTGTGACGTCGCTTCATTAAGACGTAATCCGGTGACTAGAAATCTTTTATTTTCACCGGTGACAATATGACATTTATTTAACTGAGAAAACTCGATAAATCACCGCCATCTATATAAAAACATCATTTTTGAAAAGAACACCATATGTCCGTGTGCATATTTTTGTGCTATATAGTCATTTGAAAACCCCCAATTTTGACGATTTTGTGCAAATTTCATCAATTTTGTCCAATTTTGGGGCCATTTTTGGCTAAAATACCGATTTCTAGCATCAAGTTTTCTCTCAAAGTTTCCAGAGTGTTTGATCTCATGAGTCTTAAGAATTATCACTAATAAAAAACATAGGTCCGTGCTGATATAAGAAAGTTTTGTCAAAAAATGTTGCTTTTTTGGGGTCAAATTCAAGACTTCGTAATATCTGTAAAAATCTATATTTTTCAAAATTCCCATCAAATACACTGTCAAAACGCACCATTTTTTGTTTAAATAGTTGCACAATTATATCTTGAATAGGATGAGTACTTTTCTTGAAAATTTATTTTTATTACCCCTACCCCAAAAATGGCTAAATTCTGACAGAGATCAATGGTCAAGTTTGGTCAAAAATTAGAATTTTCAATTTCTCGAAAACTACTGGTCGTAGGTGCATAATTTTTTGACACAATATGTGAGGGTCAATATATAATATATATCAATCAAAAAATGTCACTAATAAGGCAAGTTTTAAGAATTATTTATAAACGAGATTTGAACGAGACTGAAACCTCAGGAGAATACATCCTTAAATATAAGAGAACTGGTCTATATAATAAAAACATAACTAATCCTAGATTCTGATTATCGAAAATATTAAACTCATGATCGAAAAACAATGTAATTCACTCATTCGTGAATTACTGCGTTTTTCGCGATTATATTCCAACGCGAAAATCGCGAAAATAAAACTGCCGCGAAAATTTCCCGGTTTACAGTATTCAAATCTACTATTGCAGTCAAATCATAAAGACTTTTCAAGAGAGTTTTGACGGAACTTGTTAATTCTTTCCTTCTCAAGATTGTGGTCTTGGAGTTAGAAGTCTCCCTGTATTGGGTTTTAATTAAATAATTATATCGTAGGGAAACGGGATAGAGAAAGGGGAGGTTTGGGTACCCATAAACTGGTTTAATCCTACAGCTAGCTCTTGCTAGTGCCAGTGCCAAGCCCAGCTATCCCGACTTCCTATCGTTGTCTACGTTTGTCTTTTTGTTGCTTTTCTTGTGCAGTTCCTAGTAGATTGTGGCATGTGATTGTAATATCCGGCCATTGCAAGTGTTTACTGTTATCTTTACTATATTAATTTCCACTATTCCACTCTTAAAAAGGCAGTCTGGACAATGAAATTTGATTATCATTCAACTACAAACTTGCTGAAATTTAAAATAACAAGGATTTCAATTAAATGTAATTTTTTGTTAAAAAATTGAAAAATAAGTAATTAAAGCCCCCAAAAAATAATAGGTTCCCGATGTAATTTTTGAGATACCAGTGTTTAAAAAAAATTATGGGAAACTGAACTCCTCTGCACTTTTCATATGTTTAGCATGAGCAATGTTTCTAAAATAGTGAATGCGACAAAATAACACCAATTGAATAAAATTGTCAGAATACCCAAAAGATGTATAAAATGAATTTCAGGGTTAATCGAGCAAAAAATTATTAGGCTTTTAAATGGATAAAAGCAGAAAAGTCCGAAAAGTTGACAGAAATACATAAACATGACCAGCGAAAATCTTTAAAGATCCCAAGAGTACTCACCAACACAGTAGTCAGTAATTCGGTGTTGACCCGAAAACCGATTTATTTTGAACTTTGCAATATCTAGCAATATCTAAATTTTACAAAATTTGGTTTAAAACTAAGAGTATCTCCCTCCTGCATAGCTCTGTCCTTAGATCCTATTGTTTTTTTTTTCTCTACCAGCTTTTAAACATATTTCCCATTGGCAGATCCAAAGGGGAGGGTTCCTGGGTTTGGAACCCCCTTTTTCGGGCAATCATGTATTTTTTAATGATTATATTGGGGTTTTACTAAGAAATACCCCCAAAATTTTCGCTTCCAATAAAATTTGGAACCCACCCTTTTAAAATTTCCTGGATCCGCGCCTGTTTCCGTTATGGACTTCCAAATATTTTGATTTGATCTGCACTAAATAGATATATAAGTTGTCGAAATGCGCATATGCAGAAATTAAATTAACAGTAACTTCGGTATTTCATTATTTTTATAGGAAAGTAGTATGCGTTAGCTTATTCTTTCTCTATTAGCTTTTATACATGTTTCGGCTTATGGTTTCGATTCAATCTGAGTTGAAGAGACATAAATTGTCGAAATGGCCATCCAAGGAAATTTAATTTACAATACTTTTCATATTAAGTTATTTAGAACTTCTAATAATTATAGTTACCTCGACAGCGGCCATCTTTTGTTTTCTCTGAGTTATTACAACAAAATGTCACATTCTTTCCACTGTAATAAAATGATAATATTTCACTATCAATAGCAAAATAGAAATATGAAAGAGGCCATGCATAAAAAGGCGCATTAACTCCCATTGTTTCATTTAATTACAATGTAAAATAGTTATATTTATATCGTCTTTAATTAATTTTTTTAACTTGAACTTGGACTTGAATCGAAATTGAATTTTAAAGACATGTTCATAGGAGTTACACTCACACTCGGGAAAATCTTTAGTATGTGGTCACCTATTCTGACGTAGTAACTTTGAACAATTCTAGTAAAAAAAGAAAAAGATGATAGGTCATTCTGCTGAAAATGTAGAGGCGGGGCAAGACATCGACAATAGAGGATGAAAACTTTCAGCTTAACCTATTCCAGATCTATAAAAAATTCAACATATGCAAATCGTACGACTTTGCAATAAGAAGCGCTATACCTCTCAGTTCCGTACGTGGGTCATTACTACATTGCTAATTAATTGCCTTAAATATCTATATGTTTTGGAGTATCACACCTTATATAAATCTAAGAACCTAATATTGAATTTACCTTATAATTTTGGTGCAGTAAAGTCCAGAGGTGATCGGAACAAACCTGAAATTAAAAAAATGAAAATGTGTAACATATTCGATACAAGGAAACAGAAATGTGCATTTCTAAATTGTAACATAATTTCCTCATTATTAGCCGGAATAATCTTATTCTGCAATATTTAACGGATAAAATTCCTAATAAATCAAATATTAGTATTAATAAAATATCGAATGTGCTGTTTAAAGAAAAGGTAGAACACACGAAAACAAACCCAATGAACACTACATATTAATTACCGTGTTCATATATAATACGTATTTTAAATCTAGATTAAATACGCTTTGTCTCAATGCGCGTTTATCACGTATTAATCACGTTTTGTGTGTCCATATTATAAAAATAACTCGCGTATATAATATGTAATACTCGTTCATATATAATACGTGTATTTGGCGGGATTCGCTAAAAATAACATACATGTGAAGAAGATGGAAGTCGAAAAGCACAGAATTCGTACCCTAATGTTTATGTCAATTTTAAGCTTTATAAGGAGGATACAAGAGATCAACACAATTTACGGAAATAAGATGGACAAATTGAAGGTGGAACATCGACTTCGGTGTCATAAATTGAAAAAGAAGTTGAAAAAAATAGCTGCAAAACAAAGGAAAAGGCAAATGTTGAGACGTCGAATTTTATTTTTTATTTGGCTCATTACCGATTACTCTGCTGTAAAAAACGTAAATCGTCGCATATGGGTACTTCCACGACAAGCCGATTTGTGGAATGATGTTCCTCTTTGGACACAAAATGATTGGAAAAGGACATGCGGTTTTGTTTACATTTCTGTGTACGCTACGAGTGTACGCAATGAAACAACACGCGTTTAATGTAGATAAATCGTTCATATATAAGTAAATGTGTATACAATCCAGATACAACACGTGTTCAAACCACCTCGGTACTGGGTTTGAATGCGCGATGTTTTTTCACGTGATAAACGCGTATTTACCTGTAAAAAATTTATATGTGGACGACAAATACGCGTTCATTACGTGATAATCGCGTGAAAAAATTGTAGTGTGAACCCGGTAATTGACTCTCAGTTTGAATTTGACTATCATCATTCTACACAACTCGGTTTGCTGCAACTCAATACACTAGATCCATCTTGTCTAGGATGTAACCTTAATTTATATTTTATCAGTTGAAAACATGCGACTAGTCCCCATTGAACAAAATAGGCCGAGGGCAAAAACACAAGGGAAGCCCAGAGAAAAATTCTGAAAAAAAGCTAAAATTCAGTTGAATATTAAAGTTTAAACATTTTTTTTTCACGGCCAGACAAACAAATATTTTTTTCCTTAGATGTTTATATGTCCTAATTGTAGATTTTGTACATAGTTTTTCTTGAATATGTTTTGACAAAGGCATAGAGGACCTACCGGGAAATGTCCTGGCGACTATCCCAGGGATGAATTTAGATTGAAATATGAACAGTTTTCTTTCTTCTACCATTCAGTTCGTTGATTATAATGTCTATACTTAGGTCATGTACATGTACATGTAGTCTGCATACTATAGATCTGTCAAAGCGGAGATTTTTTGTTCTGTTACTTTGGTATTTTTCTTATATACATGTACACTCCTTGCGAAGATTCGAGTCCAATAGAAGACCCTATCAAAAGTGTGAAATAGATTTTTGTCCGAAAATGGCTACAAATAAATTCGTTTCATTGGCTCAAGTTGTCATTTTAACAACCGATATCTGTGGGAAAATAAGATTTTATGAATGAAAATTGTTTTGTAAGTTGACCTTTCTATAAATAAAATGAAACATACAATCAAATGGACAACTTGATGAAATATTGTTGTGTACTTATCCAAGACCGTAATTTATCAATTTTTGTGTATTAATTTATGGCAACATTACAGGCAATTATGAATGAAAACTAGAAAACACGAGGTGACTTTATAAACATAAGTGGATGATATAAATCGGATAATGGTTTTTATGAAATGAAAACGATACGCTAGGCTATGAAATGGCCTTGGATAGAAACTTGCGTGTTTGATTGACAAGGGTGTGGTGACTCATGATGTATTTGTATACTTAAATCAATACTTGAAGTAAGCCTTTCTCTGTACTTCTTTGTAATTTCTTCTATTGGTCTGCACATGTGATAAAACAATCAAACCTCTCATTTTTGCCAACAGCAACTCAAAGTAGTTTCGTGCTTTTGTTTTTATTTTGTTTGTTTTTTTTTTTTTTTTGTTTTGTTTTTTTTTCTGCATTCTCCTAGGGTGATGCTTTTTTAATCTTTTATCCCTCAACAGAGACAAACTTTATTAACTAAAATGTATACATGTATCGAAGCAGTGCATTTGTGTAAATGCTTTCTAGCAATTCTGAGCATTTAATACTTCAACTATGGTCTCAGGTTTCACAGACAATCCTTACAACCAATGTAACTTAAGGGTTTTTCTTGGGCAGCATGCTATGACCACAACATGTTGACAACAAATAAATATGCATTAGTTAGTACTTGCTTAATTTAAAGTGACTGATACAATAATAACTATATGTTTGTTTGATTGTAGTGTGTTTGACGCCGTAGACACCGTAATATATTTGACACAATAATACATTTGAATGATAATCTGAAAGCTCTAATTGAAAGGAATCCAATGAAAAAAGATCCCATCAAAATTGGATGAAAAATGAAAAGAAAATGATGTACCCTTGAAAATAACGTTTATACACCCTTCAGTCCCTTTTATTTTGAAAACGGTAAGGTATACTACTGAGATATCTCCCGAGAAGAGTTTAATAAAAAAAAAATCCCGTCAAAATCGGATGAAAAAAGTTTTAAATACTTTCAAAAAGGAAGTTTCTGGCTCCATTGACCCGTTAACCCCTTTTATCTCGTGTATATTGAAAACAGTATTAAAGATATATAACATTTACTACATGTTTAACACAAGGAATCTTTGAAAAATAAAAAAAAGTTTAAACATTTTGGCGTGGCCATTTTGTCCCCCTCATAACTCAAACCTGGTAATACATATATATGTAAATAGGCATACGAGAGTAGTAACTTCTGTAAGATATGTTTGCAAAGAATTCAATAAAAAAAATATCCAACAAAAACGGATGCAAAGTGATCAAAATATCAAAAATAAATTGTAACAGCCCAAAAACAATTAAAACACGGTAGGCTCTAAAATTATATCATAACTCATATTGATCATTATTTTAAAATACTATATTGGGATATCAGTTCCATAGCAAAAGATAAGTTTATGGAAACCTATGTGTCCACAGATAGAAGACGAAGAGATCCGGACCCCGACGACGAGGCCGACATCGCATAAAATAACATAACCGCAATCTGTAGAGGTCACATAAAAAGAATTTTTTATGGATATTTCCATACAATGAAGTAATGATATCCTCATTTTAACCCCTTACCAACTAAAATCTGAAATAACTTCTGCTATTTTTTGTGCGTTTGTGGTTATGTGTACTTTTGTAGTTTAGTGTTTTTATTTATGTGGTAAGATTCCCAAATATTAACTTTTTTTTTGATATTTTGGATTTATTTTCTTTTGGTCTCCAATATCTGTATCCGAATAATCAAAATTTTATAGCAACCACGTCGTTACCAATTTATTCCAACTACTGAGCATTACTAAACTTTTCTTTCAAAAGGAGCTTTATTCATTTCTAAATTATTTATCATTGCTTGAGGAGGTATAGCCTCCTTACACACTTAAGAGTTACACCTTTTACACACAATATGCTTCTCTCCTTTTAACATTTCTTTCAACCTCTCTTCTTTTGCATTAAATTCTTTCTCGTGTACTTGGCTTCAAACATAAACCTTTTACAGCACACACAAATAAACACCGGTAGCTCTTTATTCTTCCGCAAAAAATGCAATTCTATCTCTTTCCACCTTTCGTTCTCCATTGCCTAAGTATCTCCACAAACTACAATCACGCTTTGTATAACACAATTGGAAATGGAATAAAAAAGATAACAGGAAACACCTACAATGGCCGAAAAACATAGCCACATGCCAGAAAGTTAATAGGAACTGCACAAGAAAAAAACCCACAATAAAAAAATACAAAAGACAAACATAAACAACGATAGGAACTCGGGACAGCCGGACTTGGTACCGGCACTAGCAAAAGCCAGCGGTAGGGTTAAACCGGTTTATGGGTACCCAAACCTCCCCTTTCTCTGTCCCGTTTCCCTATCGTAAAATAAACATACGAATAAAACCCATACAGGTAGACTACTAACTCCATGACCACAATCTAGAAAAGAAAAATGGGGGGACAAAACGTAATTTTGAAAGATGGGTCAAAGAGTGCTCGCCGCTAAACTGCCGGCTAGCTCGAGGAGCCTAGTCCGCTGGTAAAACACTGTCGCACTACGGAAGGAAAATCAAATTCAAAACTCCCAATGGGTTTGGTAAAGAATCGTCATGTATTTCAGTAGACATCGGCAGTATCAGTGAGAGGCCAGTATGTGTGTAAAATCCTCAGGTCACTGGATCCCAAAGCTAATTTAACGGACACGTGCAGAATATCCTGTCGATATCCCCTATTATAAAAGTCTTTTATAGTATTTGTATATTACTGATTATTTCACAATACCTCATCTTTATTTATTAACTTCTGGTTTTAAATTTATACATTACTGTTCTTATTCTTTTTATCATATCTATATTTATAAATCTGGCTAAGCGATATTACAATACAAATCCGATCATCCTCTACAAACCTGTTCCCAGTACCACCTATAGTAAATGTTTTTAATACTTTTCAACTTCCACAAGGAAACAGAAAAATTAAACCCCGCCCCGTTTTATCAGAACGAAACTGGACGCCATTTTGATTTTCGAAAATCTGAAATTCCTATTGGTCAATAGTCTTCTGTGCATGCGTTCTCCTCACTGCGCAAGCGTACTCCCCACTTCCCCCAAAGAACTATCTATATAGCTAGGCTATTCCATAGCCTAGCTAATTACGTTTTCTCTGTGCAGCGGGAAATCTAGTGGTATATAATTATCTCCCTTCTAGAAAAGCTCTTCTGTGTTCATAACGATTTCGGAACAAATTAACAGCATGGCGACGAAAATAAACAATCAACAAAATGTCAAGATTTCAAAAGAAATATACAAATACAATATTTAGTAAAAACGTCATTCAATTCCCATATCTTTACTTTGTAGTGAAAAAGTGATTAAACTTGCCTCCAAGAAGAGGTTATATGAGAATTCCTTTCATAATTCACTTTCGTGATGAAAATACTCATGGACAGACTGGTCAAAGTCAATTGCTATAGGGCGTTAAAATGCATGTACCCAGACAAGATTATATGTACAGATAGATTTTTTAACATACTTTATTAATAGGCCAATTTAGAGATGAATCTTTCATAACAAACGTCGAGATCCAAAACTCATTCTATGTTACTAGGCAAAATTATATCGCCTCGAAACAGCGCCATTTTCCTTTTATACCCACTATTTCGAAGCGTAATCATCAACAAAAGATTTCATTGGTTCAGTCAAGGAAAAGGGCGTGCCTTCAGTTAAAGCCCATTCAAAGACCCCACGTGCTTAGTGAGTAACCTGACGGTTGCGAGGAAGAAATGGTCGTTTTGTATTCTTTATTTCGTCAAAACCACTGCGTGTACCCAGTCCAAAATTTGCAAATGAATCGATAAATCTTTAATTGCTAAGTAGATTTTTTCCTGGAAATTTTTGTTATAAAGAAATTCCTAGATCCAAAACTCTTTGGAACCATGTATATTCCGGGAAATCTCATTTTTCATTAAAAAATATGCGAGAATTATCAAAAATTTTAAAAAATATCATTTGTCAATATCAAGATACGTCACATGAACAAAACAAAGTATAAAGTTTCATGTTATAAGTTACTTTTATCACATACACACTGCAATCGACATTTTTTATCTTTTCTAAACGAGAGTTCATATTCTATTGTTTAAATACCACCGGATTTCAGACTGTGTGAGGTCACGCCTCGTCACTATCACAAAAATCAATAATCTGATACACCGATACACTAGAGATTTGATTTTTAAACTTATTTTATTCATTAAAGAAAAGGATTGGGCAACAGGCAAAGCCTATACAAGCCCTCTCCCATAATACATGCAAAAGGTATACATTGTACAAAGGATGAGTGGCAGTAAGACCCATTTTTGGCCCAAGATTTACCATGAAACTAAAACTATACAAACAAATGTCTTATGTTCCTGAAACATTGAACAAATATAGGGCTTTATGAAAATGATAAAGCTTTTTTCCATATCAGTTTGATTCTCATGATAATCAGTTAACTCAAAAGCTATATTTTTGGAAATAGTCAGAATTTCATAGATATTTGCTGTGTTTTGCACATTTTTGTGCTTTGAAAAATATGGGCACATCTGAATAACAACTTCATATTTAGTCAAAATGTGTAAAATGGTGAAATACATCATTTCTGAAAGTTTGAAGTTGTTGATTGCATGTGCCCCATGTTCACTTAAAGAAAATTTGCTTTGAGAACATTCAAAATTGCAGATTTTCTGATTTTCTTTCAAAAAGACGGCTCCTTGTGATGTCACAATAACGTCAAAATGAAAGGAATTCGTATTATTATATGTTTTCTTTGTAGCCAGATGTAATAGTTAATATTTCCCATAAATATCACACTATTTTAAAGAACTTGATTTTTTGGGCCAAATATGGGTCTTATTGCCACTCATCCTTTAGATGTAAACAAAAACATAAATACAAGCAGGAAAATTTACAACGATGAACACTTGTGAGGCTCCTCATGGAGGTCTCGAGGAATCAGGTAATCAAATACTTATCACTAATTAAGTTAGTACTTGAAAAATAGGGTTAATTAAAAATATGGTAATCTTTAGTAATTTACATTTATCACAAAATATGATAATCAAATAATGAGAGTAGAATAGAAGTAGAATGGGGGTTTAAATAATTGAGTAATCAATTAAAAAAACTAGTCATAAAATATTCAGCAAAATAACCCCCAATTATCAAGTTTTTTTTGTTTTTTGTTTTTTTTGGTTTTTTGTTTTTTGTTTTTTGTTGTTTTTTTTTTTTGAAAACCATGAATAGAATCACAAGTTACTCTCTTCCTAAATTATAATAATCACAAGCGAAGGAAACTTTAACTTTAAGTCGTACCAATATAATTATGTATAAATTTACACATGGTTAATTATTAAGTGTTAGCGTGCGACAAGATATATATGTAACTGTTGTATTCTTAGGAGATGGTTTTGAAAAAAAGCTAAATTTAGCTTGTTACCAAATCCTGTTATATTTTTTCCTGTTGTAATTGTATATTGATACATGTGCTATTTACTAATAAATATGTTTAAAGTAAAGGAAAATACCTTATGACATGCAATGGCACCATGATTAAAGAACATCAATATTTGTTTTTTTAACACGAAAAAAGAAATAATAATAAAGAACTAAATGAATTAATTATACATACAAAAAAGCAATTAAATCAGGCAAAATAAATAAACACAACAAAAATAACTTTTAATCTGTGAGTGTCATTAATGTATTTTTGAACATATTCAAATATTTGTATATTCAAGTCAATAGAATAGATTCTGTTACCATAAAGGAGTAAGTCCACAGTGATGCCTGTATCTATGTTATTGTTGTTAAATTCATAAAAAAGTGAAAATTGTCCTCATATTCATTACTACAATTCGGACAATTTGTATTTTCAGAGAAGAAGTGACTATGTAGATGAACTTTAAGGTTACAAAATGTACTAGCCTCATTCCGAAGTTGACAATGTAAAATATTTTCGACCCGACGACCAAAGTTATAATACTTCAAAGAGACTGAAGAATTATAATGTTTAAAAAGTCTACATTTAAATATACTTAAGTTCGGGGACTCTCTAATATTCAAAGGCAAGGTATTCCACAGTCTCACAGCAGATGGGAAAACTATTATAAAAGGAAGTAGTTCTAGAAAGAGTTGTGTCTTCATTTCTAAGGTTGTATGATGTTTCTCTTGGTAAATAGGGTTGAACAATATCAAATGAGTAAGAAGGAGTTAAGCCATTTAATATCTTGAAAAATAAGATAAGTTTGTGATTCCTTCTTCTGTTACTAAGAGTTTCCCAACCAAGCTCCTTTAGATGAATTTCGTCTTAACCCAGTTATAATTCGAGCTGCCTCAACTTGTACACTTTCAAGGAGAACATATTCAGTTTGTGAACAATTGTCCCAAACAACATCACTATATTCCAAGATAGGTCAAATAAAAGCAAAGTAGAGACAAATACAATCTTACACCATTGAAAGTGCAAGATCGAGAAATCTCAGACACCCAAGGGTAAGATATCAATATTTCTCTGACGAGGCTTGCGAGTCGGAGAACCATTTAAATCTTACCCGAGGGTGTCTGAGATTTCTAAATCTTGTCTTTTCAATGGTGTTTGATTGTTTTTCTCACAATTATTAGCAAATATACGAGTTTCTGTACCACCAGACTATAGTTGGCGTCCGCCATGTCTAAGCAACTTACCATGACGTTCATAACGTCATAATAAATTTTCTCACGTGATATTCTTTTCTCACCCTACTTGTAGTGCTTTCTATGTATCCAATGCCTGGGTGAGATTTTTCCGTCTCACCCACCCATTTTCCGTCTCACCCAACCGCCTGGGTAAGAACACTTACACGATCTTTTTCCCGCGATTTTTGTATCTGCTTGACATTCATAATGCACTTGTCTTTATTTTTTTCCTTTTTAGATAAGCACATTTTCAAACAACGTCGACTTATAAAACTGTGTCTTTAACTCTTGACACCTATTATATGTACCAGATAATTCTAAAAATAACGTTATAATCAACACTCAAAAATCCCGCTTGAATCTTATGACGTCATAAAAGGGGACGTAACTCCCGTAAGTTAACAAAAGTGGGGAAGGTCAAATTTCAGATCAACGATTTCAGTGTATAAGTAGAAACAATTGAAAAGCCACAGTAAGCCAAGTAAATAATTGTGTAATGTATTATGTTTTGAATTATTTAGTGTCAACAGAAATCCAGCGTATATGCTTAGTAGTACAAAGCATGATGTCCAATGTTAAAATGAGCAACCGCCCGTTCGTGTTGGCAGGGTGAGAAAACAAATCAAACACAGGTATGTGTGCGAGACAAGGTAAATCTCACACACCCTCGGGCAAGATTAGGTAGTCTCTGACTCGGCAAAGCCTCGTCAGAGACAACCTTAATCTTGCCCTTGGGTGTGTGAGATTTCCTTGTTTCGCACACCCACCCGTGTTAGATTCATATTATCTCACCCGTGGGTTGAGACAACGATTTCTCACATTTCTGTACGTGTGTGACACAAGAATCCAGTGTGAGATACCCATGTGAGATTCATGCATCTCACATCACATGACCACCCTTGACGGAACAATGCAAACAACGTCACGTCACAATATTGAAACTTCAGAAAAATACAACTTCCGCGGAATGGTGCGGAAACGTCGAATTTTTACACCGCTTCATTTAAGAAACCCATGAATAACTACGCTTAAGATTTTAGTTCAGAGTTTTGTACTTTTAGTACAAAACCAAAACACATGCGATCTTTTCAATTATGCAATTTATTTTTTGCTACGTTTCCTAGTTTCGGAGAATAGATTTTCGTGTATCGGTGGCCATGTTTATTTTTTCTAATTTTTGGCAGAGAAATGTGAGAAAAATAATCAGTCACGGTAAAAAATGTGAGACTGGACAATTCCACCCTCGGGTTCACATTTTCTATCATCAGAAACTCGGCAAGCATCGTTTCTGACTAGAAAATGTGAATCCTCGGGTGGAATTGTCCTGTCTCACATTTGAGACCATGACTGATTATTATAATCTCAAACGGCTAAAAATGGGTACTGGCTTGTCTCAAATGTGAGAATATAAGAATCTTACACGGGTGGGTGTGCGAGACAAGGAAATCTCAGACACCCAAGGGCAAGATTAAGGATGTCTCTGACGAGGCTTTGCCGAGTCAGAGACTGCTTAATATTGCCCGCGGGTGTCTGAGATTTCTTGTCTTGCACGTGTTTGATTCTTTTTCTCACCCTACCAACACGAATGACTTGTTGACATTGGACATAACGTCATTCGTAACCAGGCGTAATAACGCGATACTGTTACAATCAAATAATTCAAATCATAACACATTACACAATTATTTTCTAGTCTTGTCCTCCAAGTTTTTTTATTGTATTTTTACGGTGTAATTTCTCATATATATATATCGCATATGCAGAACATAAATTAACAGTAACTTCGGTATTTTGATATTTATTACCACTGGGCCGATACCTCTGCTGGTGGACTGTTAGTCCCCGAGGGTATTCACCAACCCAGTAGTCAGTACTTCTGTGCTGACCCGAAAACCGACTTTATTGAATTTTACAATATCTAAATTTTACAAAATTTTGTTTAAAACTAAGGAGTATCTCCCTAATACATAGCTCTGTCCTTAGCTGAATTTTTGGCTTTTCTGTTCAGATCCTTTTGGTTATTTGTTCTCTATCAGATTTACACGTTTTTCGGTTAATGGACTTCCAAATGTTTGGTTTTATCTGCACTGATGACACATAATTTGTCGAAATGAGCATATGCAGAACATAAATTAACAGTAACTTCGGTATTTTGATATGTCAGAAAATCTGAAGTTCACCTTCATGTCGTTTGTTTACATTCGGGAGTTACGTCCCTTTCTTTGCAACGTCATAACATTTGAGCGCGGGATTTTTAAATGGCAATTTTAGCTTTTAGCTTTCCGTAAAAATCACACTACAGACTGAAACATTATCAGCACAAAACACATCAATGTAGCAATAATTATGACTTTAATTATGTTCGAATAACCGACAAACTTAAATTCATATAGAACGATGATCACCATAATTTGGCGGGAAAATGTGCGTGTAGCTTGTCTCGCCCACGGGTGAGACATATAGTATCTACCCCAAGGGAAAAGGCGAGATAGGCTGATCTCAAACCCGAAGGCTAAGATATCATGTCCATCCCGAGGCTTGCCGAGGGATGGACAAAAGATATCTTAGCCTGAGGGTTTGAGATCAGCCTATCTCGCATTTTCAAGAGGGTTTGATACTTTTTCTCGCTTTAACGTCCTGAAATAACCCGAAAAACTATGCTCAGCTTTGACTTTCACATAGATATATCACAAACGTTCCCGGGAAAAAGATGACGTCACAATTACTTTACGTTTACCAAAGCTGGGTCAACAATTGGCGCACTATTTTAAATCTCCATTTAAATAAAAACTGCATTTCTCGCAGTTCAAGATACATTTCAGCTTAAAAGGTACATGTCCATTTTTTATTTATACAGAAAGAGTTATTAAAAAATCAAA
Organism: Modiolus philippinarum; assembly: GCA_002080025.1. Lineage (NCBI taxonomy): Eukaryota > Metazoa > Mollusca > Bivalvia > Mytilida > Modiolidae > Modiolus > Modiolus philippinarum. The sequence continues at coordinate 3,372 of MJUU01025868.1, read as the reverse complement.
TAAAACTGGATAAATCGTTTGAAAATTCGAAGCGATGGCAGACATCTTGAATTTTTTGCACGTGCTTGCGATTGATGTGAGAAAGCCCCCCGCAAAGGGGTGAGATAAGCTGATCTCACCCACCCCAAATTACGAGATTTTTCTATCCCATAGGCGAGAAAATATGAATCTAACACGGGTGGGTATGCGAGACAAGGAAATCTCACACACCAAAGGGCAAGATTAAGGTTGTCTCTGACGAGGCTTCGCCGAGTCAGAGACTACCTAATCTTGCCCGAGTGTGTGTGAGATTTATCTTGTCTCGCACATTTACCCGTGTTTGATTTGTTTTCTCACCCTGCCAACACGAACGGGCAGTTGCTCATTTTGACATTGGACATCATGTTTTGTACAATCGAGCATTACGTTGTATTTCTGTTGACACTAAATAATTCAAAACAAAATACATTACACAATTATTTACTTGGCTTACTCTGGCTTTTCATTTGTGTTTACTATTTCATATGTAAAAAGGCTTGATATCATAGTCAACGGAAATTATGTCCTTAGCTAGCTGTCAGTAACTGCGAGCATTTGTCCGGACAGTACCTGTGTGTATTGTCTTCATGTTTTATGTACTTCATTGTAAGGGTACTCGTCTTGATAAGTTGGACTTTTTTCTGGTTTGATTTTTACTGTGAGTCTTTTTGTGTATTTGTTTTTTAGCCATTCACCACACATAGGGGGAGCGTTTGAATCCAAGAAAACGAGTTTAACCCCACCGCAATTTTTGCGCCTGTCCCAAGTCAGGAATATGTTGGTGATTGACTTGTCCGTGTCTTCTTATAAAATTTTAGTTTCTCGATATTTGGGTTATTGGATGTGCATGGTTTGTTTCCATTGATTTATCCACTTTTTACCCTTTTGGGGCCATTTAGGGCTTGCTATATGGTGTGAGGTTCCTCACTGTGTTGAAGACCGTACGGTGACCCCTAGATGCTTTGTTTTGGGTCGTTTTAACCTGGATATGGGATGTTGTCTCCTTGACATTTACCCCATTTCCTTTCTTTTTCATATATAATATACTGAAATCGTTGATCTGAAATTTGACCTTCCTAACTGTTTACTTACGGGAGTAACGTCCCTTTTTATGACGTCATAAGATTCGAGCGGGATTTTTGAATGGTGAGTATAACGTTATTTTCAGAATTATCTGGCACATATAATAAGTGCCAAGAGTTAAAGAAACAGTTTTATAAGTCGACGTTGTTGAAAAATGTGCTTATCTAAAAAGAAAAAAAACAAAAAGACAAGTGCAATTTGAATGTCAAACAGACACAAAACCGCGGGAAAAAGATCGTGTAGGTGTTCTCAGCCAGGTAGACTGACTAGTGCTGCCCCCTGGCTTACTATGCTTTGCTCCGTTACGCTCAAGGGACAGATGAAGACAAATCGAAAAACTGGAAATTCCACTGTATCACGTCACAATACCAAAATAAACAAGACAGCTAATTTCAAACAAAATACAAGTAATCCAGAAGATGTGCAAGTCGGTTCGTCTGTAGAATGTTCCATGATGAAAGCTTGTTGGAGGTTCAGGGCTCGTTTGGCTTTTCTTGAATGTTCAAGACGAACGTGACAATCAATGGCAAAGTGTCCTTGCTGATTGCATGGTTAGCAGGAAGACAAAACCTAGGAAGCAAGACATACCATCGTCGCCTTTCCACAACCTGCTATTCACCAACTACGACAAACTGAAGATTAGAGATGGAGTGTTGTACAGAACAACAACAGTTAACGACGAACTGAAGTACCGGCTTGTATTGCCAGAGTCTCAGATCTCTACTGTGCTACGTTCCTTGCACAACCACATGGGACACCAAGGAAGAGACAGAACAACATCCTTAGTAAAAGACCGTTTCTTTTGGTATGGCATGTCCAGAGATGTAGAGCAATGGATCCAACGATGCCCCAGATGTATATGGCGCAAAACACCGACCAGCGACAGAGCTCCCATGAGTAGTATCAGAACTACATACCCCATGGAGATTGTATGGACTTCCTGAAGCTTGAAGTTTCCAAAGGCGGATACCAGTACGTATTGGTGATCACCGATCACTTTACCCGATACGCACAGGCCATCCCCACGAAGAACATGACAGCTCGAACAACTGCTGAGGCTTTCTTCAAGAACTTCGTGGTGCACTACGGACTACCCGCCAGGATCCATTCAGACCAAGGCGCCAACTTTGAAAGCCGCTTGGTAAAAGAGCTTTGCGAGATCACAGGCATCAAGAAATCTTCGAACGACGCCATATCATCCCCAAGGCAACAGACAGTGTGAGAGATTCAACAGGACTCTCATCACCATGTTGGGCACACTGGAAAAGGACAAGAAGCATGACTGGAAGTCCTACATCGCTCCAATAGTCCATGCCTACAACTCGACCAAGCACGACAGTACAGGCTTTTCACCGTTCCTGCTAATGTTTGGCCGAGAACCCAAGCTTCCAGTGGATCTTGCCTTTGGAATTGATAAAGACAAGGAACCAAAGAACATGTCCAAATATGTGGAAGATCTGAGACAGAAGCTGAAGACGTCTTATGAACTGGCATCATCAGCAGCAGAAAAGGCTCAAAACAGACAGAAGAAGACTTATGATACAAAGGTGAAAGGAGCCATTCTGCATGTAGGTGACCGAGTTCTTGTGAGAGTTTTGGCATTTGAAGGAATCCACAAGTTACAAGACAAATGGGAGGAAGAGCCTTATGTCATACTCGGTCAGCCGAACAAAGAACTTCCAGTTTATACTGTCAGGAAGGAGAGTGGCTATGGAAGACGACGAACTCTTCATAGGAACCACTTGCTCCCGATAGGCATCATCAATGAGGACATTGATGAAGAGACCACCACTCCTCATCCACCTGTTCCTCCACCAAGAAAGAAACCAAGAAAGGAACCAGTTCCTGCACCAAGAAGGAAACCGACATCACCAAGCCCCAAACCTGCTCCAGTTGAAGTTTCAACAGACATCGACACAGAGAGTGAGGATGAGTCCTTGGTGTATGTTGTGTTTGATACACCTCAACAAGAGTACAACGTTTCATCGAATGTTGATGACGAAGAATCAGTTGAGGATGAGGATACTGCTCATGGTAACGCTGATGACGATCAGGACCGCACCATGGAGCAAGACTCTGGACCAGAGGAGGACGCTTCTTCGCCTGAAGAATCAGGAGGTTCAGGGCTCGTTTATCAGCAGGAGGATCCAGCCCAAGGCTTGATGGATGACACAACAGCAGAACATGATGCTGATGAAAATGGTGATGATGATGCAGATGAAAATGATGATGTTGATGAATTAGAACCACAACCAAGACGATCCACCAGAG
>MJUU01025867.1:87107-97842 GCA_002080025.1 Modiolus philippinarum | reverse complement strand
ATTGTATGCATGTCATTGTAATTATTTCAGGTATTTAGTCATACCATTTAACAGAAAGTGTATATGACTGATGATAGATCAGAAGTAAAACGAAGGACTCAGTCAGGAAATTAAATACAATTTTTTTCTGAGAAAAAACATCACAAATGTTGGTATCCCCAACTTCTTTTTATCAATATTGGCCTAATAACTTCTGTATATTTGTGGAGTCATGGAGTCATTTGGACGAGAAGAGAGCTTAAGTAGATCTCCTTGTAAGTCTGTGCTCATTGTTGAAGTCTTATGCCTCTGTTTGTACTTGTTTTTTGGGGGAAAAGTTTCTCACTGACATTAACCCTCTTCTCTTTTTAGTTTTATATCCATGTAACATGCTTAAAGCCCTTGAGATGAGAGGGAAATAAAGCAACACAATACTAAACATGATTCTACCAATGAGGCAGTAATCCTCCCCTCTTATACCAGGTACTTATTATTCAACAACCTTAATTTTTGTTATGTGCAACTGTTTTCATAATTTAATTGGCATTGTGTACATGTATAGTGAGAGTTTATATATTAGCATTTAATTTCTTTCTTTTTTTCCCCTAGAAATGGCTGTTTACTTTTTAATGTTTTTCACAGTGATGTTTTTAGCTTTTGTTAGATATGCCTTTACATCACTAAAATGTGTGGTTACCCCAAATATCAACTTTCTACTTTCTGCAATAAGCTTTAACTTCCAAATCATTGGAAAATGATGGAATTCCATGCTAAGTTAAATTTTTAAAATGTAATCTTTGGTTAACTTTTAAATGATAATTTTAAGTCAATACAGTTGGTGAGCATTTAACTATATAATCAACTTGTATTTTGTTCAGATTTCACAATTTTAAATTAATTTTCTCATTTATAGCACTGGTTCCTACAGAAAGCAGGTATTTTTTAAAGAATGTAAGAATGCGAAAATGTCTTACTCTATGGGTGGACTGAATCAAAATATAGTAATAAGACATGGGATTTCTCACATTACCCATATTTGTTACAGTGGATACAAGTAAATCTCAGACACCCCAGGGGAAGATTTCTAGCTAGGATAATGATTGCTGAGTTTGACATGACTGAAATCTTACTCCATTGTGTCTCAAAATCTTCTTTCTTGCACTTTCCCGATGTTTGATTTACTGTAAAAGGGAAAATTTTCTTGAGGTGTTTATTTTCGCTAATTTCCAGATTGGCGTGTAATCAGGAAAATTTTCCCTTGTGTAAATTTGTTTTTATTACAAAGAAAATGAAATGTAAGTGAGAGTCACAAAAATAAAACCTCACAAATAGGTTTGGGAATTAAAGTGGGGAAATTTGAACTACGCAAAAATAACCCCTTTTACAGTAATTTCCCACAGCGTTCCCTCTAAAATGATATAAAATTCATACATTCCCTTTTTCCTGTTTACTCATGAAGGTATGCACTTTTTGCAACATCATTACAAATTGATTGTGCAGCTTAGCATGGTATTTTAAGACGAAGATTTTCTCTGATTTCTTGCAAATTTTCGATTTAAATGATACATGTATCGCAATTTTATAATTCAACATCAGATACACTTACTGTATGCATAATCACTGATGTTGAATAATTGCAAATTGTAATTTCCATGAATTAAGACACAATAAACAATAATACTAGCTTCTAAATCAACATACCATAAATTGGGAAATTTTGGATGTAGTTTCATTTTGAAATATTTAGTTCCCACCTTCAAAGCCCCCAAACCAAACACACCCAAATTAGAAACTTCAAACATTTATTTGGAAATTGGCTAACATGAAACAAGTGAAATTAGTTAAGGAAAATGAACATATTCTATTTCTTCCAACCTTTTAACACCAAAACATCCCAATTCATGGTATCTGATAAGTTGATCTGTGCACAACGTCTATCAAAGAGTCCTCCTATAAAACCCCATCGCCTCTTACAAAGCCGTAATGTTGTTCCAGTAAGAATGGCTTTTAGAAAGTGTACATATTACATCACTACAGAATCTATACTTGCATGTGATTGTGATAAAAGTTCTTTCATTATAAATTGGTCATAAATTTCTTTTCCTAATTTTATTCTTTCTTCATCTGTCTCTAATTTTTCAAATTTTTTAATCTGCAAAGAAAAAAAGAGCAAAATTTATTACAGGGCATACAGAATATTTGATAACAAGCATTAATTTATCAACCTGAAACACAACATCAATATGTAGCAACAAAAAGCATATAGAATGAAGCATTTCAAATTTATTATAATTTTTTTTATATATATATAAATAACAGTAATTTTTTAAAATTATTATCTACAGTCAAACTTCCATGGCTCCAACACCCATGGGACCTATGAAAACAATTCTAGTAAGAGGTGTGTTCGAGTTATCAACGTGAAACTATGTTTCAAATTGAACAGAGGGACCAGAAATAGGGTTCGAGACATCCATGGTGTTTGAGCTGTTGCAGTTTGAGCAATCTAAGTTCAACTGTATTCAATATTTCTTTATTATTCTGAGGTGGAATCTCACACTACAGAATCATATGTTCTAGCTTAAGAGTCTGTTTTGCCCTAATTACGAGTCTGTTAATGTCCTGGATGATGAGTCTTTCTATCTGTTTTGTCTGTGATAAATATAGTCTTTCTGTCTTGCTTAAATATACCGTGGAAAAACTTTTATTCGTGGACATCAATTTTCGTAGTTTTCATAAATATCACTATTTCAATGGTACTTAAATTCTTGGTTATCAAAACTCTTAGAAAATATGCATTTCGTTGGAAATTTAATTTTGTGGATTAAGTGAACCATGATATTAATGAAAATTGGATCCCCAAGAACAATATTAATTTCACAGTAGTCTGTTTTGTCCATGATAAAGCACCTGTTTTGTCAAGAGAAAAGACTTTGTTTTGTTTTGTTTGTAAAGTCTGTTTTGTCCTTGAATGAGTCTGTTTCCTCTGTTCTGTTGCAGATAAAAAGTCTGTGTTGTCCTGTCTAAATAATCTGTTCTGTTCTAGGTAGAGTTTCTGCCTTCTTCTGGTGATGATAGTTGGTTTTGTCCTGGTTAAACTGTCTGTTTTATACTGTATAAGGATTCTGTTTTTTTTTCCTGAGTAGAGAATCTGGTTTTTGGGGTTTTTTTCTGACAAAATGTCTATTTTGTCCTGGTTGAAGAGCCTGTTTTTGTACTTGCTAATGAGTTTGTTTTGTGCTGGCTTAAAAGTCTGTTCTGTCCTTGATTAAGAGTCTGTTTGTCTGGATAAAAAATCTGTTTTATTTTGCTTAAAGATTCTGTATTGTCCTAGGTTAAGAGTCTGTTTTGTCTTGTGTAGAGTCTGTTTTGTCCTCGGTAAAGAGTCTTGTCGATTATTTTTAGCTTATCTCCTTTTCTGCAATATTTTCAGTTATTTCAAATTAAAACCAAAAAATGGTTATGAATATTCTTAATTTGCCAGGGATACGTATGGGGATAACATGAAAAAATATCTTGGTGGCCATTGGAGGATATAATTGGCATGCCTGGAACCAATCCAACAGTTTAAGGATAGTTTAGGATACATATACAGTTTTTATTTGCTAAAATCTTGATGTATAGCATGAATATGTTGCCATAATAGTGAATATTCCAAAAGCATATGTCAAAAACAAGTTCAATACATAAACATGGTCTTTAATTATACACTTTCCAAGTCAACTCAGCAGTTACAGATAAATTTGATATACATACAAAATCTTATAATTTTTCTTTTATATTCAATTTGGTATTTATATCAATCCTGTTACATAATATTCAATACAAAGTTCATACACATGATAAATTTATAACAAATTTTCAAGAGGATTTTCCCTCTCAGTTACTGGTATATCTCTTTTTCTACCAGATAATGTCTAAAACGCCTGATGTCTGCAGTTTTATTTAGTTCTTATTTAACATTTGTTTATTTTCAATATTAGCTGATTGGTTGACAAAGGAAAATCATGATGTTGGTTTATTTTGATTCCACTTTACAGCATGTTATACAAATCATAACAGTGGAGGGTCTTAAGTTCTCCATGCCTCATTTATACATGTGGGCATGACAATGTTGGTTTTATAATCAACAATGGATGGGCCTTCTGTTCACCATGTGTATGGGCAGCAATGCATTAGTTCAAGGCTTTCTTAACATAGTAGTGTGTGTGCATAGCATTAAATCAGTTTCATTCTAAACACAATATTGTGTGTGTGCATGGCAATGGATATGTTTCATGCTGAACACAGTAGCAATGAATTAGTTTCATACTGAACACAGTTTTGTTTGGGTGCATAACAATGAATTAATTTCATGCTAAACACAAGAGAGTGTGTGTACATGGCATGGCTTAGTTTCATGCTGAACAAAAGAGAGTGTGTGTAAATGGCATGGCTTAGTTTCATGCTGAACACAAGAGAGTGTGTGTGCATGGCCATGGCTTAGTTTCATGCTGAACACAAGAGTGTGTGTACATGGCATGGCTTAGTTTCATGCTGAACACAAGAGAGTGTGTGTGCATGGCCATGGCTTAGTTTCATGCTGAACACAAGAGTGTGTCTACATGGCATGGCTTAGTTTCATGCTGAACACAAGAGAGTGTGTGTGCATGGTCATGGCTTAGTTTCATGCTGAACACAAGATAGTGTGTGTGCATGGCAATGAACAAGTTTCATGCTGAACACATTATTGTCATTGTGGCAATGAATTAGTTTCATGTTGATACAGTGTTGTGTTTAGTTTTGTGTTGAACACAGCAATTTGTATCCATGTCAATGAATTAGTTTCATGTTCTACAAAGTATTGTCTGTGCATGCAATGAATTAGTTCAAGGCTGAACACAGCAGCGTGTGTGCATGGCAATGAATAGTTTCATACTGAACACATAACAGTAGACTACAGTCAAACCTCAATAAGCCGAAGTCGAAGGGACCATAGAAAATTGTTCGAGTTATCCGAGGTTTGAGACATCCGAAGTATGGGTTAAGACATATTTTCAGTTTGAGATAAACAACAGGCACCAACATAACATGGTCTATTTTTCTCAAATGCATTTCCCGTCGATGTACACAGTGTAATTGTTGCATTTTTGTCATTTGAGCATGAATGCACTATAAAATTCTAAAAAGAAACAGAAAGTCCAAAACAGAAATATCAAACACTGTATATTAAGTAATAGGTAAGTGTCAATTTTAATTTCAAAATGAAACTGTTGATACGAAACTAGCTATAAAATTTCAGAAGAAATTAAGGACTGTTTGGCATTGAGTTGAAAAGCTGTTTCTTCAAATTTAGGTTTTTATAACCACAAATTATTCAATTTCCAGTGTATTTCTGTTGGGTCATTTAAATTTGCTTCAACAAAAGATCAAAGAACAGGGCCGTCAAGTTCCGCTTGGACACGAGCATCTGACAAGTGACATTTGTACATGTACGCTAGAAATCTCATTTATTAATTATTGACAATCATGTGTAGACAATTTAGTTGGAATGTTACCGTTCTTTCTCGAATGCATAATTTAACTTCAACACATCGAGGTAAAATTGCTTTTGAAATTTCCAACCGGACTATCTATTATACTCGAGTTATCAGATTTCTAATCAACCAAGTTAGAGTCATCAGAGGTGAAAATGCATTAATCAAATGGGAAATTTGCTGGGACCGACACATAAGAGTTTTCCAGACAACCGAGTTCAACACAACGAGGTTCGACTGTATATAATAAAAACAAAGAGTGTGTGTGTACATGGCAATGGCCTAGTCCCATACTTAGCACAATTGGTGTGTGTATATGGCAGTGGAATTAGTTTCATTCTGAATACAGTAGTGTGTGAGTGCATGGCAATGGGTTAGTTTCAGATTGAATACAGTAGTGTGCGAGTGCATGGCAATGGGTTAGTTTCAGATTGAATTCAGTAGTGTGTGAGTGCATGGCAATGGGTTAGTTTCAGATTGAATACAGTGTGTGAGTGCATGGCAATGGGTTAGTTTCAGATTGAATACAGCAGTGTGTGAGTGCATGGCAATGGGTTAGTTTCAGATTGAATACAGCAGTGTGTGAGTGCATGGCAATGGGTTAGTTTCAGATTGAATACAGTAGTGTGTGAGTGCATGGCAATGGGTTAGTTTCAGATTGAATACAGTAGTGTGTGAGTGCAAAAATTGGCAATGGGTTAGTTTCAGATTGAATACAGTAGTGTGTGAGTGCATGACAATGGGTTAGTTTCAGATTGAATACAGTAGTGTGTGAGTGCATGACAATGGGTTAGTTTCAGATTGAATACAGTAGTGTGAGTACAGATTAGTTTCAAACTAAACACAGTATGTTGTCTTTCTTTCAATTTCAATAGAATTTAAGTCAAAAATTATGGTTTCAGTTTTCTTAAATATTTTAGATAGCTGCACTGGGAAACAGCAATACATTAAGCCTGAAATCTTTAAATTTTGACAGTAGTTTTTAGACTGAAAAGTTTGATAATGTTGAAGTTTTTGAAATGAATATGAAACGTTTTCATCAAGCATGTGAACCCAATTGAACAAGATGTCACAGTAACCCATTTCTTTTACTTTTCATGCTGCAGATATAGCAAACAAGATTGAAAACTCTATGTTGCACCTTAGAATCTTTTGTCATTGAGGCATATAATTGAGAGTCTGAAATTGTCAGAACATTATTAAACAAGACCAATTAGTCAATGTTTTCATGATCTTTCAATTTCCACTTGAACATCCTACTCTTAACAATGAAATATCAGCTCTACTCAATGATTTGAACCAATCAACACCTCAAAGTTCGACAATAGAAACATGTGTAACAATAAAACTCAATTTTGCATGTTTGTTACAAACTAAATCTAATTAATAAGTTATTTGTGCACTGCATAATTCAGTATAAATTTGATAAGACAAGACATCAATTTAATTACAACTTTTTCATCTATATTTAGATAAATACAGATATTTCTGAATCCAGATCCAATTGAGCTACTTCAGTCTCAATTCCTTGAAGTCGGTTATTGTATTTATGACTATTGGATGTTTTTTTTCTCTTATGCTGTTTTGTAAAGATTTCTTTCATCCCCTACAGTAAGGAACTTTCAAGTTATTATACATTGTGTAATGAGTATTTGCTGAATTCTCTCTATTGTTTTGTTTTACTGTAAACAACTCCCTTATTCTCAACACCCAACTTCTCCATCACAGACCTGTCAGTTCTCACACAATCCACGTGAGACTCACATCAAGCTTATCCAAATCTTTGGCAAAATCTAATCTTTGAATTTTTCCTTTGATCTTTTACAATTTTGCAAATCTCACAGGAGGCAATTTTCAAAACTAGACAGGTCTTCCATCACTCTTCTTACCCACTCTATAAACTAAATCTACTTTTTTCTCTTGCTCCCCTTGATCACTGACACTACCTCCTTACTCATGGCTTCAAATTTCCCTTTTTCTGTTGGTTTCCTCTGTAGCTCTGCCTAACTTTGTTTCAGTTAATAATTTATGAGTAAATAACACACAGTAAATAATTGGAAGGGAAGTTAAACAGCTGTAACTTGGAATCTGACTACAGGAATGTTAATAGTTAACAACAATGTATTTACAATCAACAGTTATAACATATTTGTCAGGTACTGTTATATAATATGTATGTTTTTCTACAGTAAAACCTAATTCAAAGAAATACCTATTTTATAGTCAATAAACTGTGATCATGGTCATTTTTCAATACCTTGTCCTTAATTAATTTTTAAAATTCCTCCTACCTATTTGAAAAACACCAGAAGTCAATGTTTCTTTCTCAGCTGACAAAGAGCTGGTCATTTCAAACTGCACTTTACTTTAACCTAAACTGAATGGTCACACCAGGTCATACATGCTACTGTAGATTTAAATGAAAAGAATTGTTGTAAATCAAGTAAAAAGATAGGTAGAAGCATTTTTTTTTCAAATTGATTAAGGAATATGTATTTAAAAATGACTTCCACCACCATAAGGCAAGATTATCATTTATAAGCTTATTTATCATTTTTTGCATGATTTTTGAAAGGCCGCTTGCTTTATCAGCTCATCCATCCATTATATAATACTAACAATGCTGACTTCTATCTGGATACAGATAGATCTAACTCCATTTAACTGATATAGTCTGATTGATGCTCTAATTTTTTTCAACACAGACAACTCAAAGAAAAAGATGGAATAACAATTTGTCATAACTTGAAATAAACAAGGCTACTTGGAATAATTCTGCCAGTTTTATAGACATGTTATGTAATGTAATTTTAAACAGCTTAGAATCATCAACATCAAATAAAGATGTTTTTACCCCTCTCTGGAGGTTTATATATCTATTTTATATGATTGAATACATTAATGCCCTACAAATGTATTTCTGTACATCTAATCCTGCCAAAATTTCAATTTTATGCTGGATTTAGCTTACAATTTTAGCAGTAACTGTTACCAAGTGTGTGTGTATCTAAAATATTGGAAATAAAAGTAACTTCAAATGCATGCCATTATCACAATATGGCCATTATGTCACATGACTGACATTATTTCCAAATATTTATATAATTCTTAAATGTATCACTCAACATGCTCAACGACCATTTGTCTAGAGTTGTAGGCTGTGGCTGCAGCCATCTCAGTGCAGCAACATTTGATGGGGATCTACCAAGGCTTCAATCAACTGATTAGTTGGGTTCGAACTGTCAGTAGCTAGTTCTAGACAGGAACAAGTGGGTTTAAAATGCTGCTCTAATCCCATTACCTTATATACCCTAATTTTGAACCTTACTGTTCTATTTCTGCAAATCGTTGAATACCAAAAATAGAAAAATATTATAGGCTTTGGAAATAGGACAATATTTTTGACCTTTCTGTACCTGGTTATTGAATGAAATATGCATGAATGTCTATTGCACACTACCAAGGGATTTTCAGTTCTCCACTCCTAGTTGGCTCAATTCCCAGTTACAAATGTACCAGTACAATTATTCAAGAATCATTCATAATTAAAAAAAAATGAATTTGTACTCCCTATTTTTGGTTTCCAAATGCTCTTTTTGTCAATTAAAATTCTCCATAAAAGGCAAAAAAAAACACAGAATCACAATGCATCACGAAAAAATTTTCATTCTTTCATACAATGATTGGATTGAGTGCTAATAACAATTGGGTCAATTAAGATTACTACTGGTCCAGACAATATTATCGATATGGATATGCCATCATATGATGACTGCAGTAATGTGATAATATCAAAGCAAAACTGGCTTTAAAATAGATTTAGAAATACAAGAAGATCAAACATTCTATAGATGTCGGTTATTAGGTTTTCCAGGAAGTTCGCTGTACATCAACTGAGTGAAGCCTTGTAATATTATTTTCAAAGTAGCAATAATCAAGTTTTAACTTGAGAACAATATGAAGTACTATCATTTATTAAATTATTAATGGATATAGAATAAATTCTAAATGAGCAAAAACAATTTGAAAAGTAAAACCATGTATTGTAGCTTATAATTTTAACAAAATTTTAACCTTTTTTTCATGCGCAATGTAACTTTTACATGACTATTTTTAATTTTAAACTAGAGGCTCAGATACTAAGCCTGTATCGCTCACCTGACAAAGATGCTTTTAAGCCGTGCCTATGCTGACGACCAAATATGTTTTTCCTATAGCGTCTAATGTTAAGCTATGTTCTCCTCACATCCATGTTTTTGTTAGATTCAATTGAAATAAGTATTCTTTGTTAATATAATTCCATTCATAACTCCAATACAGTTAAGTTAAATTTGCTTTAATGGTTTCAGAGTAGATCATGAAAATGGAAGATTTTCCCATAGGGTCCAATGTTCAACCATGTTTCGTGCTGGCGGCCATGTTTTTTATTGATCCAAAAGAAAATAGCAATCTTCGTTGAGGTCACCTTCCATACATCATTCCTGTAAAGTTTAGTTGAATTTACTTCAGTGGTTTCAGAGGAGAAGATAGGGTCCAATGTTAAACTATGTTCCGTGCTGACGGCCATGTTTTTTATTAGATCCAAACGAAATGAGCAATCTTCATTGAGGACTTTTAACACATCATTCCTGTAAAGTATGGTTGAATTTGCTTCAGTGGTTTCAGAGGAGAAGACGATTTGTGTATTTTCCCAAAGGGTCCAATGTTAAACCTAAGTTCAGCGCTGGCAGCCATGTTTTTTATCGGATCCAAACGAAATGAGCAATCATTGTTGAGGACCTTTAGTACATGGTTGAATTTGTTTCAGCGGTTTCAGAGGAGAAGATGAAAATGTGATTTTTCCCATAGGGTCTTTGTAAAGGACCTTCCATACATTATTCCTGTAAAGTTTGGTTGAATTTGCTTCAGTGGTTTCAGAGGAGAAGATGAAAATGTGATTTTCCCATAGCGTCCAATGTTAAACTATGTTCCGTGCTGGCGGCCATGTTTTTTATCGGATCGGAACGAAATGAGCAATCTTTGTAGAGGACCTTCCATACATTATTCCTGTGAAGTTTGGTTGAATTTGCTTCAGTGGTTTCAGAGGAGAAGATGAAAATGTGATTTTCCAATAGCGTCCAATGTTAAACTATGTTCCGTGCCATGTTTTTTATCGGATCCAAACGAAATGAGCAATCTTTGTTGAGGACCTTTAGTACATCATTCCTATAAAGTTTAGTTGAATTTGCTTCAGTGGTTTC
>MJUU01025867.1:71999-86937 GCA_002080025.1 Modiolus philippinarum | reverse complement strand
GACGACGGACGCCAAGTGATGGCAATAGCTCACCCTGACCCTTTGGGTCAGGTGAGCTAAAAAAAATAAACACATTTTAAATTTTGATTAGAGAGAAATTCAAAATTCTAAGTAAAGGTCCACAACAAGTTCATGTGAAAAAAATACCTTGAGAATTTGATTGGAAACTGAAGGATTTGCAGATAAACAAACTAATAGATAAGGATGAGTATCTCCAATAAAATATTGTATCATGATACAATGTTTATCCATACAGCCCAATTGATACGTATTGATACATATCGTATTCTGATTTCTCAATTTGATTACATTTTTAAATCTTCTTTTTTCAACTATTCTATGTGATGAAATAGTAAAATATTCTTCACTGAAACAAGAGTGTTCATTTTCATGTAGTTAAATACATTTGTTTGTTCTTTATCTGACTTTTCCAAACCAAAATCAGATAATTTCAAGAATTTAGGTGGTTTTGATTCTGAGATTTTAGCAGAAGTCAGAAAACGATATGTATCGATACGATACGCTAGAATCTGTACCGGTCTGTTAAAAAATATCGCGATATATAGATATATCGGTGTATCGTTACACCACTACTAATAGACAACAGATGATAATGACAAAGCAAGACAAACAGAATCCCTAGATGACCACTCTGCTAGGAGCATGTGGTACAAAAATGCAAAATTAGTTTTGACTATTGGAGGTGTTTTCTGTTGTCTTTTCTTATTAAATGAATCTCAATTACTATACATGTACATCAAAATCACTTAAAATTGTCACAGTATCTTTTTAAATGGCAATTAAATTAAAGATTAGCAATTTCAAAGCCAAAAATACTAATGGTGCATCACATGATACCTACCACGTTTCACAAAATTTCAGAGTTTCAAGGAGAATAACTCCAGAACCCACTAGACCTCTGAGCCTCAAATCGAGCTTGGCCTGAGTTTTATGGTAAACAACTTGTATACCAAGTTTGAAGACTTCATTTTATTTCATTCACAAGTTATCAGTCCGAAACCTTCGGAGGACGGACGGACGGACGCACTACTGAGGGTGTCACAAAATACCTCAGCACTATGTGTGGCGGGGTATAAAAGCTCAAAATCATAATCATAACATTTTGCCTCCATGTATATTGTTTCAACATCAGAGCCCTGTCTTTGGTTATTCATTTAATTTCAAGTGCTAACTAAGGTTGGCTAACAACTGGTCCTTTGGAATCGGATGACCAAATAAAAAAAAAAACGTTTCAACTATCATTTGTTTATGTTGTGTGTTAATTGTAAGATAATTTGTGCTGGAAAATAAAACACCTACAACAATTCCTAACGAATTTTCTTGCTGATGTATTTGATGAAACATTATATCAATATTAAATAAACTTGGAATCAAAAACCATATGTTATGATATTAAAAACATTATACTGGTATTAACATAGCAGCATAAAATACATCTTAAATGCATCTCTTGCATTACTTCACATTAGATGTTTTTTTGCTGAATATTTTGAAAAATTTGTGTAAGGTTCACATAAAAAATTGTACATGTATTACACGGAATACTGTCAAAGTACTATTGTTCTTGGGGTTCTAACTTTTGTGGATTTCGTGGTTTGCTAAAGCTATGAAATTAAGTTCCCAACGAAATGCATTTTTTCCCTTTACAATTAATACAGAGAATCTGAAATCATGAATTTAAATACCAACGATATGGTAATATTTATGAAAACCACGAAAGTTGATGTCCGCAAATAAAAGTATTCCATGGTACATGTGTGGCTATAGCACTACAAATTAGCCGTCTTTGCCTCTGTGAACTATACACATCTGTGAAATGAAAATTTCTTCTTTGTGAACAAGAGATATAATGCAAATTTAGTTGTTATCTGAGATGGAATTTCTGATTAACAGCTTCTTTTCCCCACAAGATATACAGGTAGATCATAACAGCATGGTCTGGAACTGGCTTACAATTTTAATGGAAATGAGAATTTACAACCTGACAAATAAAGTGGGATGATGGCAACACAAGACAATGGATAGTAAGCTCTCTGAGTCAGCTCTGCTTACAGCAGGCAATATAAAAACTTGTTCTCAATGTCAACTGGTATTCCCTCTTTTTGGAATTTCATAATTTGTATGTTTCAACAGAGATGTGTCCCTTTATAGGAGGTGTTAAGTTCGAACCATTCGTAATTTACCTTCTAATGCCAATTGAAGAAGATCGAGTGAGCAGAGTACCAGATTGGAATCCCCCAACTTCTACGAGAAATGTGTCAGCCCAGGAATGCAAAAAGTTATCCATTTTTCCCATATAATAATACAAATTATTTGGAATGGATGTATAGTATCCACAACATGCAGATGTCCTGAAGTTACAACTCCTCCAAAGGGAGGAAAATATTGGGAAATTAACAAACCACAAGTGGGGAATTAAGTGTTACCTTACATCAAACATTGAAAGTCTTCAAAATACCAGTTTATCAATATTAAATTGTATTACCCAGTCAGGCTATTTGTTTTTTTATGACCTAGTCATGTGTATTGTCCTTCCCTTACAAGACAAATCAAAAGCAGGCAGAAAGGTAACACAGTAATGGGTACATTTAGATAAAGTGATATAGAGCATATGTACCTGAAAAAAAATCTCATCTATGCTTGGGGAAAAAACAAAACAATGAAATATCAATTTATTGCTGTTCTTCATCATATGTTTAAATTGGTGCCACAAGGCTGTTTTAACCTTACAATTGAATATGTGGGATCTAATCTTTGCTGAAACACAAGTTGTCAGTAAATAAGTAAATGTCCAGACCCTCTGCAGTGTTTATTAAAACCTATTTTCAGAATTATTCATTTCTATTTGGGCAGATTGTTCTCTTTGACATTTTCCAAATATCCCATTTCACATCTATGTAGACTACTATTCTATATTTTACTAGAAATTAATTTCTAAAGGGCATACAGACTTTTTATTATTCCTGTACATTTCACTGGCAGATCCTATGTCAGTTTCTACTAGAACATGTTACATAACAGATTTATCAATAACTAGTGATAATCCCCCATCATATATCATTAATGTTTATAACATGTATATTCTTCCAATAACTGCAGACAACTTATACAAATTAATTGCCTGCCAGGTCTGAAAGTAAGAATGATTACTGGCTTATACAAATGTACTATATACATGTTCCATAAAGTAATCAACTAGGGCTCCGAGGAGCCATAATAGTCCATACAATTACAACACTAAAGATAATAAATTGTATGTTTTGAGGAATAAACCACAGGGGCCCATATGTGTTAAAGAATATATATGGGACCCAATCTATTAATATCATATGTTATCGGCCCTGTGGAATAAACGTTGAAGGAAATTTCCTAAAAAATGCTTTGAATAAGCAGAAAAAACATCTATTTAAAGGCTTAAAAAGAACTATTCATATTTGAATACTGCTCCAAGATTTATCAATCCAAACTGCAATACACTGGGCTCAGCAAAGCACAGAATACAACCACAGCACAATGAACAGGGATAGCTATATATATAGTGTAGACACAAGTTAATTTTCTGGACGTGTTGAGCTTATAACCCCTGATATCTATATGCAACAATACATGGTCAAGGGAAAATATTTTAAGCAAAATATCAATAACCCTTGTCCGATATTGAAATTAAAGTTGTCTCCCCTTTGACCATATATAGCTAACTAAAAGAAAGTACAGGAGATGATCAAAGTTATTTCTCTTTGTTCTTTACAGGTACAGTGAAAATAGTCCTGAACACCTTACAAAAACAGCTGACCAACTTGCATTGGAAAGAAAACTCTATCCTCATGATTGGTCAGTCAAGTGAAAATGTTCAGACTGTACAAAAACATCCATGTAAAAATGTACCATTTTCCTCGTATTTATATAAGTACCCCTACTGCTACAAGCGCCCCTACCCTTAATTTCGTTTGCAGTCATAAAGCACCCCTTCAAATTCCAACTAGAAAACATAATTTCCATATTTATTTCAAACTTTTTCCATCATTGATTTTTATCAATAGTGCATATGTATGCATCCATGTCTCTGGTTGTAAACAATCAAGTTACTATTATTTTCTGTTCGCACTTCAGTACAAACAACTGGTTCATCTTATTCTATTCTTCTGTTTGTCAAAGATTTGGATATTTGAAGCATTTTACATTGATTACATTTTGACCATATGAGAGATCGAAGAATTTCGTTACACAAGATTTGTTTTGGAGCACTATTTTTGTCCTACCTAATAAGCGCCTCCCTTTTTAAATTTTCTAAGAACTCTGGGAGCTTAATACAAGGAATACGGGAATTGTAAATAAAACCCCTGCCCCTTTCAGAAAAGCATTATGGTTGGTAATTAAATAAACGTATAACGACTGGTCTGAACTGAGTGATTGGCAAACTGTGCTTAAGCACTCCAATAAGAATATGTAAAATATTTTTTTTTCCTTAGACATCCGCTTCAACTTATTTTTATTTGATGATGGAAAAACTTGATACTGCAGGATCTGACAGATATGATATAAACATATGTCTATTTCTACTTTGATCTAGGATCAAAATCATCAAATAATTTCACTCATAGAATATATAGTTGTCATTACACATTACTTTTAGTGTGATCAACACATAAAAAAACTTTTTTCATTAAAAAACTAAACTCACTTTAAAGATTTAAACATATCAATTACTGCAAGTTTACTTGAAGTCTCCATATATACTTTTTAATATTGCATTGGTAGATTCTTTAGAAGGTTCTAGGAGCTGGAGTTTCTAAAATTTGGATAGAAATGGTCTTAAACCTCATCTTTTTAGTATGTAAATGCCTATCTAGCTCCCTGCTATTTTAATCATGCAAGTTTTTAGGTCACAACGCAACAGTGCCCCCAGAAAACTCCCACAGAATTGTTAGTCATGAACTGTAGCACAGTAAAAGTCCAAATAAAAAAAAAAGCTACACAGAAACCTGAATTTCAGGACTAGTCTAGCACAGTAAAAGTCCAAATAAAAAAAAAGCTACACAGAGTCATGAATTTCAGGACTAACAGAATTGTTAGTACAAGTCTGAATTTTATATCCTAAAATCCAAGTGGAAATGATGCATGTCCACACTAAATTTGTCAGCTTTCTTTCACCAAAGGTGTTAGTAATGTCTTATGGTAATCCTGTCCACAGAGTTCGTAAAAAAAGTTGAATTGACAAGGTGCTGCATAAAATGTACATGTAAGTTATTAAGCCCATTCAATAACCAGGAAAATTCAGCATTACTGCACATATTGAACATAATTTGGAGACTAAGATATTCAGACAATTTGATGTCATAGTCATCTAGTATGCTTACTGTTTTCATATACCGTATAGTGGGTAATTTTTGCTGTTGCCATATTTCGCGATTTGTTCCCTGAAGAGGGTAAATAAATTATAGCAGTCACCAATTTTGGCAAATGGAAAATAGTGTGAAGATAAGTCATTTGTTAAGATATCTTTAGTTTTTATTTTCGCACTTCAAGAAATATCGCAAATGAAGCCAATATTAGAATGTCGCGAAAATTACCTGCTATATGACAGTAACACACTTGAAAACTGGCATATATTAGCATAATTTTCTTTCGGAGTGAAAGCTAAATCAAGTGACCATCATAACATCAGTATACTATGAAAAAGAAATGAAATGGGGTAAATGTCAAGGAGACAACATCCCATATCCAGGTTAAAACGACCCAAAACAAAGCATCTGTATGTAAGAATCGGGGGCTTTTTGAGACAAAAATTCAGAGATAAATACAGTGTTAAGTCGACTTTGACTTTGGTTTTCAATAATGAATTATCAGTGCAATATTTAACTGTACATCATCTTTGAAGGTTGTGAATCCTATCAAAATGCATGAAAGATGTGTAATAAAATCGAATGCCAGATGAAAATCTACTGCAGATATCTAGATAAGACATGGCTATCCTGCTGTGTAATTTTACTTATATCTTAATGATGGTTCTTCTTTTGAAATTCTTATATTCAATGAAATAGTTCAACATTTGGTTTAATACAGAAGAAACAGCAAGATGTCTCTGTGTAATCCTAGCTTTGCCTAAATGAAATATTTTTTAACGCAATCAACGCTAGAGTTTAGAAGTTTTGAAGAAGGGAACAATGAGAAATTATGGAGGAACATGAAAAACAAAGCCAAAAATTGAGAATTATTTGTGGATTACCTCCCTTACCAAATTATCTATATATGTTCAAAGGGAAGATAATTTTAATTTCAATATCAAAAGGGTTTGGTCTCACTAACCACTTCCGGGTCAATTGGCCCCTCAGTCAAAAAGTTCCNAAAGAACCAAAATTTGAAAATATGGTGTTTCAAGTCATAAATAGTATATTTTAATGGTGAGAACACCATAAAAGGGCTTAAATGAAAGCTCATAGCATATAATTATGGGAACAAGTGTCATATTTGAACAAAGTGTATGAATATTGTGTTTACACCTGAGTGAAAGGGCATTAGTCATGGTGGGGCAGCACATGTCATCAAAAATGTAAATGTTTCATATTTTTATTCGTTGAAATTTTGTGAGAAAACTAAACGGTGACCCCCATATTTTTACAACAGGTTTGGATTCCTTAGATAAAATGCTTCGAAATATATATGACATGAGACTCGCGTTAACTGTATATGTTGAGGGCAAAACTTTGAAATTGCCTGTTTTTGCCTTGAAGTGAATGGCAACGTTATAACCGGTTATTGAGACCTTTATTGATACACTACATGAATTACCTCCCCTTTCACCACACATAATTCACTTGGTATAGGGGGATACTTCATAAATGTTTATCAATTTGTTTTTCATGTTCCTTCATATGTTTTTTTCCTTGTCAAAATTTCGGTAATAGTACAGATTTTTGACAAAAATATTCACATGCTTTGATATTTTCATATATATTTCATGTAAATCTACATTTTTTTCAAAAAATTATTTGAAAGCCATTTGATAACCGAATTCTATGAAATTTGCATTAAACTTAATGCAGCTTAATTGTTTATTTTGACATAATTTTCTGACATTAACTTTTGAAGAATAATTTATTTAAGCATGATATTAAAAATTTTGGGTCACAATTCCCCATTGATGTAAGTAAAATTGTGACACCAAAATTTTACTTCATGTTTAAATTGCCGATTCTTTTAAACTACCATTAAGAAATTGATACTGAAATAAGCATGCAAACTACACAACATTCTGAGTTTATTGATGTAATTTGATTGAAATCAGATAAGAATTGGCTTCACAATAATTTTTTGGAAAAATGTGATTTCATATGAAATATATAGAGAAATAACTGGCTAGCCGAGCGCAGCATGATACGACCGCAGCATGTCGTCCACTGAAAGTGTAATTTAAAGTGAGTATGGACAAACAAAAGAGCTTGACACAATAATTAGATGGACGCACTAAGGATATTGACCCAGTAATTAGCTGGACACAAACTAGGGAAAATAAAAATTAGCCCTTATGACTCCTTATGATTCCTCTTTGACCCTTTATAGCTCGTAAACGGTAAGGACATACTGCTGAAAGCTTTTATCAAGAGGAATCCAAAGAAAAAAATCCCATCAAAATGCGATGAAAAATAAAAATGTTAGGTATTCTGCAAATTTGCAGTTTTGGCCCCTGTGAACCCTTATAGCACGGAAACAGTAAGAGCTACGCCAAATCAGTTGACACATAATGAGGCTATATCAAGAGGAATCCAAAGAAAAAAATCCCATCGAAATCCGATAAAAAATAAAAATTTCAGGTAATCTGCAAATTTGCAGTTGTGGCCCCTTTGAACCCTTATAGCTCGGAAACTATGCCAAATCCGTTGACATAATACTGCAAGCTTACATCAAGCTACGCCGAGTGCAGCATGTAGACCACTGAAATTTGAACAAGTGTAAACTAAAATTATTGTGGACACAGTAATTTGCTGGACATAATAAGGACCTTGTCACAGAAATTAACTGGACACAAACTAGTGAAAATAAAAATTAGCTCTTTTAATCCCTTATTACTAGGATATTGTAAGAGCTAAGAAATTCTGTTGACTACCATCAAGAGAAATCCAAAGAAAAAACTCAGGTTGAAATCCAATGAAAAATAAAGATTTCACATATTTTGAAGTATTGCAATT
Organism: Modiolus philippinarum; assembly: GCA_002080025.1. NCBI lineage: Eukaryota > Metazoa > Mollusca > Bivalvia > Mytilida > Modiolidae > Modiolus > Modiolus philippinarum. The sequence goes on along the minus strand of MJUU01025867.1, from coordinate 78,730 downwards.
TAACCCCTTTGACCCATTATAGCTTGGAAACCAAAGAGCAACGCAAAATATACTGCCATATCACTGAAAGCTTAAAATGAGAACAATCCAATGATAAAAATCCTATCAAAATCTAATGAAAAATAAAGACTTCACATATTTCTAATGATTGCAATTTTGACCTCTTTGACCCCTAATAGCTCGGAAACGGTAAGAGCTACATCAAATCTGTTGACATAGTGCTGAAAGCTTACACTGAGAGGAATCCAAAGAAAAAATTTCCATCAAAATCTGATGTAAAATAAAGATTTTACATATTTCTAAAAAAAATTGCAATTTTGTCCCTTTTGACCCCTAATAGCTCGGAAACGGTAAGAGCTATGCCAAATCTGTCACATACTACTAAAAGCCTACAATGAGAGGAATCAAAAGAAAAAAATCCCATTGAAATTGGATGAAAAATAAAAATTTTAGGTAATCCCCATGTTTTCAATTTTTTGCTCCGTTGGGCCCCTCATAGCTTGGAAAAAAGGAACAAGTTATCAAAAATCTAATGGTGCAGCGCTATATTAATTTTTCATAAGGAATCCACTGCAAAGAACTGCATCAAAATCAGACTAAAAATAAAAAAAAATAAAATTTTTTGAAATTGGCCCCCTTTTGGCCCCATTTATCTCGTGAACGGTACATGCCACATGAAATCCTTTGGCATACTCCTGATTGGAAATTTCCTCAGGAAGACACTGAAAGAAACCCCATCATGAAAATCCAATAAATAATAAAGATTCTAGAGTCAAATATGTTAAAACATCAAATTTAACCCTTTTCGGCCCCTTTTTTCAAAACGGGTGGGGCAACTATGACCAAAACTTCGCCAAGCCTTCCTTTTGTGCCAAAGAACATTGTGTTAAAATTTCATAAGGATTGGTCAACTGAAACTAAAGTTATTGACCCAAAAATAAAAGTGTCTAATGACGACAACGACAACACGACGACGACGCCGACTACAGCACCATACCATTATACGACCACAAAAATTTTTGCGGTCGTATAAAAATCCCATTAAAATCCGATGAAAAAAAATTTTTAGGTTATCTGTAAATTTACGATTTTGGCCCCCTTCGGCCCCTCATAGCTCGGAAACGGTAAGAGCTAAGCCAAATCCGTTGACCTATTACTGAAAGCTTACATCAAGAGGAATCCAAAGAAAAAAATCCCATCGAAATCCGATGAAAAATAAAAATATTAGGTTATCTGTAAATTTATGATTTTGGCCCCCTTTGGCCCCTCAAAGCTGGGTAAGGAAACAAGTTACCAAAAATCTAATAGTAGAGGGCAATGATAATTTTTCCTAAGGAATCCTTTGGAAAAAATTGCATCAAAATCGGACTAAAAATTTTAAAAAAAATTTTTTGAAATTCGCCCCTTTTGGGCCCCATTTATCTCATGAACGGTACATGCCACGTGAAATCCGTTGACTGTCTCAAGATTGGAAATTTTCTAAGGAGTTAACTGAAAGAAACCCCATCAAAATCTGATAAATAATAAAGATTCTACAGTCAAATATGTGAAAACACCTAATTTAACCCCTTTTGGACCCTTTTTCTAAAACAGGCAAGGCCCGGAACATAAAATTATAGCTAGCGCTAAAGCATGTGCCAAGAAACATCATACTTAAATTTGAAAATGTTCCGTTCAATGGAACCAAAGTTATGCTGTCCACAGACACAAAAATACCCAATTTTACCAATTTTTGGCCCCTTTTTCTGAAACGGGTGGGGCCACAAACCCGAAATTTAAACCTCGGATTGCCCTTATGCCAAGAAACCACATACTGAAATTTGAAGATGATCCATCCACTAGAAACAAAGTTATGCTGGCCACAGACGCCGACGCCGACGACTGGGCCATACCATAATACGACTGCAAAATTTTTTCGGTCGTATAAAAATGCAGCATGCAAATACTTTTGTCTAAGATCTGTACCATCTGAATAACTATTCAAGAAAGCTATCGCCATTAGTTTTTGCTGAACAACATTTTTTTACAAGATGAACATTATTTACATTTGAAAAGGGACAAAGACAAGGTAAATATAACATCATCAAATACAGAGTTGTAAATAAATCATACTTATTAATCCAGACAGGATATGTAATATTTAAAAAAAAAACAATATCATCAATCATATCTTTTATTCACATAAAAAAATAAGGATGACCTAAAAATAACGTGTTAATTTCAGACTATAGCTACTTATATTGTAATATCACAAGTATCTTCATATACTTAGGAAGTGGATTATAGTTCATACAGGTCATACATCTAGTGTGAAACTATTGGCAAGTCTCAGAGATGCTGGTTGGGGTGGTGAGAACTGACAATTTGGGGTGGTGAGGAACTGAAAATTTGGGGTGGTGAGGAACTGACAATTTGGGGTGGTGAGAACTGACAATTTGGGGTGGTGAGAACTGACAATTTGGGGTGGTGAATACTGACAATTTGGTGTGGTGAGAACTGACAATTTGGTGTGGTAAGAACTGACAATTTGGGTTGGTGAGAACTGACAATCTGGGTAGGTGAGAAATGACAATCTGGGGTGGTGAGAACTGGCAATCTGAGCTGGTGAGAACTGAAAAGTTGGGGTGGTGAGAACTGACAATTTGGTGTGGTAAGAACTGACAATTTGGGGTGATGAGAACTGACAATTTGGGGTGGTAAGAACTGATAATTTGGGGTGGTGAGAACTGACAATCTGGTGTGGTGAGAACTGACAATCTGGTGTGGTGAGAACTGAAAAGTTGGGGTGGTGAGAACTGACAAGTTGGTGTGGTAAGAATTGACAATTTGGGGTGATGAGAACTGACAATTTGGGGTGGTAAGAACTGACAATTTGGGATGGTAAGAACTGACAATCTGGTGTGATGAGAACTGACAATTTGGGGTGGTAAGAACTGACAATTTGGGGTGGTGAGAACTGACAATCTGGTGTGGTAAGAACTGACAATTTGGTGTGGTGAGAACTGACAATTTGGGGTGATGAGAACTGAAAATTTTGTGTGGTAAGAACTGACAATTTGGGGTGGTGAGAACTGACAATTTTGGGTGGTGAGAACTGACAATTTGGGGTGATGAGAACTGACAATTTGGTGTGGTAAGAACTGACAATTTGGGGTGGTGAGAACTGACAATCTGGTGTGGTGAGAATTGACAATCTGGTGTGGTGAGAACTGACAATTTGGTGTGGTGAGAACTTACAATTTGGGGTGTTGAGAACTGACAATCTGGGGTGGTGAGAAATGACAAGTTTGGGTGGTGAGAACTGACAATTTGGTGTGGTGAGAACTGACAATTTGGGGTGATGAGAACTGAAAATTTGGTGTGGTAAGAACTGACAATTTGGGGTGATGAGAACTGACAATTTGGGGTGGTGAGAACTGACAATTGGGGGTGATGAGAACTGACAATTTGGGGTGGTGAGAACTTACAATTTGGGGTGTTGAGAACTGACAATCTGGGGTGGTGAGAAATGACAAGTTTGGGTGGTGAGAACTGACATGTTGGGGTGGTGAGAACTGACAAATAGGGGTGGTGAGAACTGACAAATTGGGGTGGTGAGAACTGACAAGTTGGGGTGGTGAGAACTGACAAGTTGGGGTGGTGAGATCTGACAATTTGGTGTGGTGAGAAATGACAATTTGGGGTGGTGAGAACTGACAAGTTGGGAAGGTGAGAACTGACAAGATGGGGTGGTGAGAACTGACAATTATGGGTGGTGAGAACTGACAATTTAGGGTGGTGAGATCTGACAATTTGGGGTGGTGAGAACTGACAATATGGCAAGCTAGAATCCCTGATTTCTGTAACCCACCTTTTTCCAAAGGCTGAGCCGATCTGTCGGTGTATATGTAAACTTTCAGAAAATAATTTCATGTAAAAACTTAATCCACAAACATAGAAAGCAGCCACAGCTTGCTAAGCTCACCTCATTGCGCAGCATTGTCACATGTTTCACATGTCAGTAAACAGGAATGGACTATAATCATTCTTTTAAACAGATTCAGTCATGCATAAATTGTAGTTTACAGACTGCATCCGAAGCATGCATTTTTGTTGTCATCCCAAATTGCATCATACATACCAATATGGTTGCTAAGTGACAAGTCAGTAAGCGGGAATGAACTTTAACCATTCTACCTAACCAAGTCCCTCATGCGTAAAATGTAGGTCAGAGACAACATCTGAAGCATGCATTCCAGTTGTCATCCTAAAATGCATCAGGCATACCAATATGGTTGATGTGGGACAAAGTGAGTAAGCAGGAATGGACCTTAACCATTCTTCCTAACGGGATGCGGACGCCGACGCCGACGCTAGGGGTATCACATAAGCCCCCTCACTTCGTGAGGTGAGCTAATAAGGCATCTTCTATACCCCAAATACAGAGTGTTTCCAAAAGCAAATTTGTTTTTGAAATCATTCAACTCACAGACAGGGGATGGATCAAGCTAGTTATCAAGGTCAAGCTCCTTTCTGGATAAAGAAAAGTGAAATTTTTTGTCCAAACCTTCTAATAGTAAAGAATAAGACCCTCATCCCCCTTAATTTCTCCACTTCACCAAGGTCATTCATCTTTACCTACACACATACTACATAATAAAGTTATATACTGTGTTTATCTTTCCAGCCCACACTACAGATTATTCCCTCTTGATCACAATGGCATGGTAAAAATTCTATTTCTTGAAGAAACAAAATATGAGAATAAGTTTATTATCTTCCTTGTGGTTATATTTTGATAGTCATATATTTAGCATCTTTGATAAGCCAGAATCAATATTTTATATAGATCTGATCTACACAGTTTGTTACACTCATTTTGCAATCTTCAAATTCTGTGATCTCTCTTTTGAAATTTCAGTTACTTCAAAGTCATCCAAATATTACTCAAAAAACACTATTGCAATATGACTAATCATAACCTGGCAATTACAAATGGTAATAAAGGGCTACGCCGAGCGCAGCATGATACGACCGCAGCATGTCGACCACTGAAATTTGAACAAGTGTAATTGAAAGTGAGTGTGGACATACTAAAGAGCTTGACACAATAATTGCATGNACCTGGCAATTACAAATGGTAAAAAAATTGATGACAGGCATAAAGGTGATGGACAAAGTGAAAATAAAGGGCATTCACATCTCAATACATGGTCCTAACACGGTAACTTTTACTTGAAAGAAATTCTTTTCTGACAATATTAAATTTTGAAAGTTTCCATGATTTTCATTAGATTTTCTAAAATTTGTTTTCAAATTCCATGACTTTTCCAATTCATTGGTGCTAATTCAGTGACAGGTATCTATGTAATCACTAGATATTCATTAACACCAATACCCATCCCCTAGAGGTCAATGATAAAATTAACTTCAAACAATTCAAGTTTGTACATATTAATCAGATTTATATGTAGGTCATACCCTAATTCAAATGGCAATAGAAGTGAAAACTGCCCATAATCAGATGTCCTGCAATAGGGATATTCTCTTTGCATTTATTATAAAAAAATAAAGGGCTACGCCGAGCGCAGCATGATACGACCGCAGCATGTTGACCACTGAAATTTAAACAAGTGTTAATTAAAATGAATGTGGACACACTAATTTGCTGGACACAATCAGGATATTGACACATTAAAATAAAAGATTTTACATATTTCTAAAAATTGCAATTCGGGCCCCTTTGATCCTTTATAACTCGAAATCGGTAAGAGGTATCCCAAATCCGTTGGCATACAACTGACAGCTTACAACTTGAGGAATCCAAAGAAAAAAATTCCATTGAAATCGGATGAAAAATAAAAATTTCAGGTAATCATCATATTTCCAATTTTGGCCCCGTAGGGCCCTCATATCTCGGACAGGAAACAAGTTATCAAAAAATCTAGATGCAGTGCTTATTAATTTTTCAAATGAAATCCATTGCAAAAAACTACATCAAAATCTGACTAAAAATTAAAAAAATATAATTTTTGAAATTCGCCCCTTTTGGGCCCCTTTATCTCACGAACGGTACATGCAATGTGAAATACTTTGGCATACTGCAGATTGGAAATTTCTGAAAGAAACCTCATCAAAATCCGATAGATAATAAAGATTCTACAGCCACATATGTGAAAACACCCAATTTACCCCTTTTTGGCCCCTTTTTTTAATAAAAGGCTACGCCAAGCGCAGCATGATACGACCGCAGCATGTAGACCACTGAAATTTGAACAAGTGTAAACTAAAATTAATGTGGACACAGTAATTTGCTGGACACAATAAGGACCTTGACACATTAATTAACTGGACACAAACTAATGAAAATAATAATTAGCCCTTTTAATCCCTTATTACTAGGATATTGTAAGAGCTAAAAAATTTTGTTGACTACCATCAAGAGAAATCCAAAGAAAAAACTCAGGTTGAAATCGAATGAAAAATAAAGATTTCACATCTTTTGAAGTATCACAATTTGGCCCCTTTGACCCCTTATAGCTTGGAAACCAAAGAGAAACGCAAAATATACTGCCATATCACTGAAAGCTTACAATGAGAACAATCTAAAGATGAAAATCCAATCAAAATCTAATGAAAAATAAAGACTTCACATATTTCTAATAATTGCAATTTTGACCCCTTTGACCCCTTATAGCTCAGAAACAGTAAGAGCTACATCAAATCCTTTTACATACTTCTGAAAGCTTGCA
>MJUU01025867.1:6486-37121 GCA_002080025.1 Modiolus philippinarum | reverse complement strand
GTTCCAATAGCAACCAATTTCAAATGCTTTAATTGTTTGGATCTCTAACATGTGGAGACATATACTGTGCCATTGTCTGTTACTTTGTACAACTCTGGCCACAATTGCCAACACTTATTTACTGGCTTTTTATGATTAATTTTGACATTAACCTATTTCCCAGTCTACCTCAAGTTGGCAAAACATGTTCAAAGCATAATATAACATTTCTAACAATTAATAACCTTAGCCAACTCCTGTACTGTATTTTTTCGAAATATTTAACGTACATGTCACAAAAGTGCACTAAGACAGATCTCTATACATCTCTACTACAATTATCAATAGCTGCATATTATAAAACAACAAATATCATTCTTTCTCTCACATAATTGCATCATGGGAATTCAACTTTTGTTACTTAATAGCTTTACACTTGATTGTATATTTTGCTTCAACTTGGCATAACAACATCACAGCTACATTTTGTATGCAGATATTTACATAATACTGGTAGTCTGACAAAATTCCCAATTATCTTCTAAACATTACAAATGTAAATCCTACACAATGCCTCAAGTATTCTACAATGTCCTGACATTTTCTAGGAAATTTGTGTGGGAGCTATAGCTGATTGGAATACAATTGATCCGAATTTTAAAATCATGCAGTTCGGTGATAACTGTATGATGTATTATGAATGTTAGAATATGATACCAATTCAATTTTCTTGTTTGTTAATTATATTTAATTAGTCACACACTCTCAACTTCAGTTCTGAATTAATATTCTTTCAGTCATAGAATTGAGTCAGATAAAACGGGACCAGTGAATGGGACAAACCAGAAAACAGGAAGAAAAGCTGGAGCACATACATGTAAGAAGAAACAAATTTCTGGTAATTGGCATAATGCAGTGCAAGTGGATGTTGTTCAGTTTTGCTTGGTTCCTTTACATCTGATACATGTGATCCAAAGCTTTTGTTCATTATATTTTTTTCTTTAGGCCATTTAAAATATATATATATATCAGATTCTCACTCCCTCCCTCCTGTAATGATTTTTGCAGCCCGTCACAATTTTTGTATTTTGAGTATGACCACATTGTTCTATTCTTTGAAATTTATAGAACTCTTCAAACGAATTGATAAAAAGAAAAAAAAATTGCCCCCCCCCTCTGTCTTAGGCTTGGAATTTTTTTATTAATGGCCTAAACCAATCAATTGAATGCTTCAAATTAAAAGCTTTTTTTAATAGATATGTCTATTCTTCATATTTCATTTATATAAACACACAGTCATGAGAGAACTACATGTACATGTACAAGTAACAGATTATATGTTTATCGTTCATCAAACCTACAGTAATGTGATTAGAAGAAACAGAAAAAAGAATGTTCAGGTTGAATGCTACTAAACCTACTGTGTTATGAGCCATTAAGTTGCAGGTTGCTGGGTTAAACAGTCGATTAGTATTACAGGATAATTAAGAGGATTTTTTCTGTGTAGTGTAAAAAACACATCAATCTAAACACATATTTGTACTAATCAACTTAATTTTGTGTGTTTTCTTTACGTTCTCGAGAAAATCTCAAACACTTTGAGGAGGTATAGATTGTTTAACAGGAAATATAAGCATGCTATTAAGGAATACAATAATTTGAAACAGAGTGTTTGTGTACATGTACATAAAATATCTGCAATTTTGGTGTAACCGCGCATTTTTACAAATACAGTGATTTGAAATTGAGTGTAGTAAACACAAATCATTTACATTTTACATGTGCCATTTTGATTCCATCTACATCTAGAACCCAGGCGACTGCACCGATACCGCCATTCAAACACATGTTGAAACAAAGTGTAGTATTGTACAAGCATTGGTTGAACACAATAAAAGACGCAATATTAATATAGGAATATACAAAATGTATCTCTCTATGCCCAGATATTGTATGCAATTAAAAAATTTTATTTGTTACAATGTAAGTTGACTGTCTTGTGTTTCAAATTCAAATTTCTACTACATGTACCTATGGTTGAAAATGTTTCAGCTAAACACAGTGACCATGGTGACATTAACCCTAACTAAGCATTTCCTTTGTTTCTGAGAACAGATAATTAGAATATTTCTACACAACATAATAATCAGTTAATTTCTATGCTAATTTTTTAACAACCGGGAAACTGGATCTATCAAACAGAACCATCTTGACATTTATTTATAGTCCATGAAATTTAAGTTATTTATATTTATGCAAATACATTTTCCTTGATATAAATAGCTAAAATTTTCTCAATACCCCTGCATCTTTAGTAATTTACATGTAAAAGCCATTTTGACAGTTATTTATAGTCCATGAAATATAAGTTATTCATATTTATGCAAATACATTCATATTTATGCAAATACATTTTCATTGATATAAATAGCTAAAATTTTCTCAATACCCCTGCATGATTTTAGTAATGTAGAAGTAAAGAACCCCTAGTTATGCTGTTTTCTGCTTTAAAAAACTTGGATGTATGATCATGATGATACAATCTTATTAAACACACATGTTAAAATACAGATCTTTGGCGTACGCTACCCTACCGCAACAAAGCTTTGTTGCTGAAGGGTAGCGTACGCCAAAGAGATCTGTATTTTAATAAGATTGATGAAAAATGGCAACTGTACAAACACAATGATTTGAAATCAAGTTTAACAAGTGCAATTTTGATTCTATCTACATCTAGAACCCAGGCAACTGCACCGACACCACCATTCGACCACATGTTGAAACATAGTGTAGTGTACATGAACATATATGATGAATCTGGCAACTGTACAAACACAATGCACATGTACAAGCGTAATTTTGATTCCATCTACATCTAGAACTCAGGCAACTGCACCAACACCACCATTCCACCACATGTTGAAACAGAGTGTAGTGTACAAATTTGATACAAAGATACAAATGGTTCTCATCACATTTTTGGCTTTGGCATACACATGTGTCTGGTCTAGTGAGGGGACACTAAATCTGTACATCAAAGCCAAGCCATTTCCTCAAAAACTGGGTGGTTGCTAGATAATAAAGGTGCAAAACCTTTACAGCAGGTCGTGAAAACTTATCATGAAAGTCAAATGAACTTGGATTCAGCTATCCCAGAGAGACTGACAATAGACGCCAACAGGAATATAAGAATACATGTACATGTATACAATATATTTGTGTATTATATCTGTACTGATTCAGAAATATCTCCATTATCTGATTAATACACAGTACGTATAATCAGCAAAAACTAAGGACTTACATTACACTGTTTGTGTATTGTACCAATTGTATCATTTGTAGGTCAAGTCTGATATAATGGATATTCTAATGTGCTAGCCCACATCTATTGCAAAAGCAACATCACTTGTTACAGTTGTCTTTGCTACAAATCGTTGTTTGGGTTTCATTCAACATACTATAGTACTGTAATTTATTCTTCAGTGTGCAAGACTGATTGACAGGATGTTAGACTTGCTATAACATGTATAAGTCCCTCACTTATTTATTTTAATCATATATTAAAATCATTTATTCTTATAGCAGCTAAATTTATTGACAACAACACTTAGAAAAAAGAAGGGAAACGGGGAATGTGTCAAAGAGACAACTATACTAACAACTGCTGAGTGAGGCCATAATTAAAAATTCGTTTGTTTCCCCTTACCCGGCCCTGCCTAATGATGTGGAGTAGGAAGGAATTTTTTTTTTATTTTTAATAAAACATGGTTAAAAATCACTGTTATTTATCCAATTTGAGTAAAAAAAAATAATTTTTTGTCTGAAATTATAATAAGTCAACAAAATTATTTGGGTAGGGCTATTTTTTTCCGGGTCAGTAGGGTAAGGGGAAACAAACAATATTTTAATTTTGGCCTGAGGTACACTGTTAGATAGTAAAATACTTGACATTTTCATAGCATATATATTTATTAAAGGGGCAATTATTAAAGGAGCAAATTTTACAGAAGGACTGGTAGCAAGTCTAACAGGATGTCAAAACTTGTACATTTGTAGATTTCAAAATGGTGGTGAATATTGTAATGGTTTATTTCTTCAGCCATGAAACAGTTTCTGAAGTTGTGATTTATTCCATTAATAACAGAATAAAGCTGGATATTTTTTTCATAATTTATCAAATCAGATAATAAATATTTTCCCTTTTGAAGGCATTTCATAAGTGGAAAATATTTCACTGCTTTTTGAATATCACACTGGAAGAAATTATCTCTTACAGTGTGGTAATATAACAGTATCTATATTTTCATGAGCCAAAATCTGGTAATTTCTATCCGTGTTTACACTTGCTTGAATTTGAATCGATCTTAAAAGGGTCGGTTTGCATTTACATTAAAAAGTGCAAGATCGATCACGATCGGTCCTTCTGAGAACGGTGCGTTTACACTATACACTGAAACTGAATCGATCTTACTTAAATACATGTGTTCATTGTTATAAAAATACACAAAAATGCAAAAAAAAAAAACCATAAAAATGATAGATATATCTTGAAATGTCCTGACATATTCATTTAAAAATGTTCAGGTTTCTCTTAGACGTTTTCTCGCAATGTTCCGGCATCCCGTAGGTCACCCAAAAGTTTGCTGATCAAAACAGCTTCATTTGTAGGCCAAAGCTTCTCTTTTATTCGACACTGTCGTACATACGTTCATAGACACACGTGTAAATGCTCAATTTCAATTTTGTTATTCAGTTTCACTTCATAAAGATCGATCGCGATCGATCTTGGCGTTTACACTTGAAGCAAGATCGATCCCAAAAAGATCGATCTTTTTAAGACTATGTCTGGATGTGGACTTTTTAAGTTCGATTAAAGATCTATCCAACCCGTTTACACTTGTGCAAGATCGATCTCTTTAGGATCGATTTCACCAAATATCGATCTAAATTTGCCATTGTAAACAGGGTCTAAATTTTTGTTGAATAACAAAACCTGCGGCTTTTAAAATATGTAATTCAACTATAATCTCTAAAACCACTAAATTTTTGTACATAAAAAAATAAGCACAACACCAAATTGTATAAAAAGGTAACACTCACCTCTTCGTAAAATTTTAATTGAGGGACTTGTTCATCACAGAGTTGTTCACAATATTCCTTAAATAATAAAAATCCTGCAAAACAGATACAATATTGTAAACATGTAACTATAACTGTAAGATTGAATACATTTCTTGCAAAAAGTAAAGGAGACTGTTAAAGAAATATAAAAATATATATACAAAATGAATTTTTTATATCTGAGTGTCTGTGTGATGCTATTTTTAGTTCTATGAATATATATTTCTACCCTCCTTTCCCTTGCAATGCAGTGATTCTTTGGGTACATTTTGTCCCAATGATGAAATCTCTGATAAAATGAATGTACATGTATTTCACAAGCACATCATATTATGCATTCTATTGATAAATTTTACAAAGATGTTGCATCTGATTGATGAATTTTACAATGTACATATTAAAAGTAATTACCAGACTTTGATGATGTTTCACCATGCATATATCAGAAGTAATTACAACACACTGAAATCATTTTGCTGAAGTTATGCGTACTTTACATGTTATTGATGTTGTTGATTTTTAACATTGTATGATAAGCATTTGTCCATAGAGTTCAGATTTATATGTACTAATAAGTTATTTGACATAAGTCTCAAGGATTGCAAAAAAACAAACATCCCACTTCTGACACCAACAATTGTGAATAAACAATCCGTTGTTCATAATTGTCATTAGAACAACTGTGACTTAATAAAAAAGAAATGTACCAGTACTTTTGGTTGAATGTTTGTTTGTTTGTTTCATTTTGTGCATGTATCAATTTGTTACATTGTGATATGAATAGAGAAGTGTAAGCCATGATGGATTACCAGTAACATTTCAAACTCGTTGGATCTCAATCATCCACAGCTGAAACATATTACTTCAATCATGTCAATGAAATAAAAGGGACAAAAGGAAACACCTTCTATGGCTGAAAATTATAATTACATGCCACAATATGCTAGGGAACTACACAGAAAAAAACAAATAAGACAAAAGACAAACGTAGACAACGATGGGAACTCGGGACAGCCGGACCTGGTACCAGCACTAGCAAAAGCCAGTGTTAGGGTTAAACCGGTGTATGGGTACCCAAACCTCCCCTTTATCTGTCCCGTACAGCAGCTTTAAATGAATTGAAAAAGAGAACACACCAAATAACTAATCATTTAATTAATGTAATATTATTTCGATATGTTTCAGGTATCAGTCATTCTTAGTTAATTAAAGATTTACTCAGTGGATGATGATTATCATTTACGACTGATACCTTGACTTGTAATACATCTGTGCTTTCTTATTCACAAAGTCTTATCATGCTTTGCACTTCATGCAGCACACCAAGGAGTCTCTTCGATGTGTGCCAGAGCCATGGACTCAGTGTATTGGCCAGATATCACAGTGGATATTGCCAGAACGAGGGGCCAGTGTGGACATTGTCACCAGATGGCTAAGCCAAACCCCATGCAGCCACCTACTGATATAGTTCCTCCTGAATACCCTTCCCAGAAGATTTGCAGTGACTACTTCACCTTCAACAGCAAGGATTATGTTGTCATTGTGGACAGGTACTCTAACTGGCCCATGGTATACGGATCGGAGTCTGGAGCTGATGGACTGGTGAAGCGCCTTCGTGAGACGTTTTGTCACATTTGGTATCCCTGAGGAGTTAACATCAGATGGAGGTCCCCAGTATACAGCTGGAAAGACACAGGAATTCCTGAAAACCTGGGGAGTCAGACATAGAATCTCATCAGTTGCAAACCCACATGCCAACTGCAGAGCTGAAGTTGCTGTGAAGACTGTAAAACGTATGCTTGCGGACAACATCACAGCCAATGGTTCCTTAGATATGGATAAGTTTCAGAGAGCGTTTCTTATATACCGGAACTCCAAAGATCCAGAGACGAAGGCGTCCCCAGCCTTGATCCTGTTTGGTCGCCCCATAAGAGATGCCATACCAATCGTAATGGGTAGATATTCGCCTCATGATACATGGAAGGAAATGATGTCAAGTAGAGAGTTAGCTCTTGCCAAACGCCATTCGAGAGAGCATGAAAGATGGAATGAACATACCCATCAGCTACCACCACTGCAGGTTGGAGACCATGTGTATATCCAGAATTTAATGGGTAACCATCCAAGGAGATGGGAACGCACAGGAGTTGTTGTTGAGGTCCGCCAATACCACTAGTATGTTGTACGTGTAGATGGCACAGGAAGGGTTACGCTAAGAAATCGCCAACATCTGAGGAAATTTACCCCTTTTTACAGCAATTCACCCAGTGCGATTGAAACGATGCTGAGAATGCCACAGCCTTCAGAAAAGACTGTTATAGATTGTTCATCCTCGCCTCAGAAAACATTGACTCTAAATCCATTGAAATGTAGCACACCACAACCTTCGCATGTGACTCCTAGGAGGGATGGCTCTTCTGTTATACCACCTGTTAACCATGGTTCACCAGTTACTTCTGGAGAGGTCTCACCTGCGGTCCTGACTCCAAAATCAACAGCTAAGTCACGTTTATCACCAAGACGAATATTGAAGGACAAGGACGAAGTTGCTCCTCCAACAGAACATGAAGACAAACCGAAGGTCACACATTTACCCCGTGCTCTAGCTCATCTTCAGCCACACAATGCAACTGGAAAGAAAGAGTTGTTGACGCCTGGAAGACCACGCCGCAATACTAGACAGGATTCCACAGATTCTGCAGAGAATAACTGATTAATGGACAGTTCAATTGATCTTTAATTACTACAGTGACTGATGTACAATTGTGATATGAAACATTCCGTAATTTGATATTTGATTTATACAGACCTTCTAAGTTTTATTAGTGCCTAAAAAACTTGTCCCCGGGGGAGGAGATAACTAATCATTTAATTAATTAATGTAATATTATTTCGATATGTTTCAGGTATCAGTCATCCTTAGTTAATTTAAGATTTACTCAGTGGATGATGGTTATCATTTACCAAATATGAACACTCTACCACTAAATGTCTACTTTCTACAAGCAAAGTTATTTTTTTAAATTACCCCCCAGGGCAAGTTCAAGGTCATGATTGTCTATATCAATATGGTACAAACAGAAAGCTCTGGTCATACCGTTCATGTAGTCACATAACACATACCAAATATGAACATCCTACCATTCAAAAATTAACTTCTAGAACCAAGGAAAAAGAATTGCCCTAAGGGTAAGGTCAAGGTCAAAATGTCTACAAATAAGATGCCATCAGAAATAAAGCTCTCATATAAAGAAAGTCCCATACCAAATATGAACACACTTTAACTAAACAACTTAATTCTATGTTGAGTTTTTAAAATATCTGCTTCAGACCAAGATCAGGGTCAAAATGTCTACAAATTATATGGTACTGCTAAAAAGCCTTCATCATATGGAAGTTGTATACCCAATATGAACACCCTTCCACTAAAAGCCTTCCTTCTAGAGGCCAGGTTAATGGTTTTTTTTTAAATTTCCTGAGTATGGTACATTGTACCACAAAAGAGATGTTACATACATATATCAACATCCTAGCTCCTTAGCTCTAAATGTACCTTCTTGAAGAAAGATTAATGTTTTTGCAGATGCTAACTGCCAGGAGTATGACCATACATTTACATTTTGCAGTAATATGGACATTCCTCTGAGCTAAGTCTTAGGATTGAAAAACTATTGTTGTGGAATGACAGAGTGCCAGAATAACAAACAAGGGAACTAATATATGCCCCATTTTTTTTCCATCACTGGAGTATCAAGGCAAACCCCTTCAGGCAGTACAAAGTGGTATACAATAGAATTCTATAGAAAGTTGAGTAATTGATTAGCAGACAAAAGACAGGAGTTTAGAAGGAGTTTTGAAGGTGTTACTAGAGGAATATTGGTATGTTCATTGAAGAATTGCAAATAAAATATATATATATATGTTAATCATCCGGGAAATCTGCCATAACATCATTAGATGTGAAAAATAACAATTACCTCTAATTACTACTGAGCTTGTGGATTTCTATATATTCTGCAGAAGTGAAATATCCAGGTAAATCCTGCAATTTGATTGGTTACCTTGACAGGGGATATGAGACTGTATCCCCGTGGTAGCAAAATCACAATATTTAAATGCTTTTTACAGAAAAATTATAACACTTCTTGCAGAATATAAAAGTTATTCGGGCTTCACAGGGGAAACGGGTTCCATATTCCCTGCCTGTGCACAATATCCCCTTGGTCTGCAGCTCAGGGGATATACAACAGACATGGAATATGAACCTGTATCCCCTGGGAAGATTCCTGACAAATGCCTGAATAACATATACATTTTAATATCTATAACGGGTTATGTCTGTCCTCTAGGAATTAAGGCCCTCAAACGCAAATATTCCTTTGAAACATATTTTAGAGTAAATATCAAGAAAATACCAATGCTTCAATGCATCTGTGAAATGGTGTTACACTCTCATTTTCACTAAAATTTTGTTTAATAAATCTATAAATAATTCCCAACAGAATGTGACATAATTATATCCATGGTAACAGGCAATAAATTTCCCAGAACATTTTAATGTCATCATAAATATTCTCCAAATAAGAATGGTGTGTCATAAAAATTGATGCATTATACATTAGATAGCACATAAAATTGCAGAGACCAGCTAATACACTAGCTTCTGTAGCAAAAAACTTTCAAATTTGCTATAACATGTATGCAAAATCCATAATTTTGGATTGACAAGGATGCATCCAGAATATTAAACAAGGTACACGGTAAAAAGCCAGTATTTCATGAAAAAATCAAGCTTGTATGTATAAAAATAGTAAGGAATACAGTACAGTCAGAGACTAACCGTGATATACATGTATAGTCTCTACTTTCCAGTTTATTACCTATATTTCTCACATCGAGATAGTTAAATTTTCACATTTTAAAGTTTGAGGTTTACCAGAAAACTTTAAAATGTGAAAATTTAACTATCGAGATGAGAGAAATTATCGTAATAAACCGGAAAACAATGTTAGAGATTGTTTTTCTAATTTCTGCTCAATTTATTTGAAGTAAAGTGACCTCCGTAGTCTCCAGCCTCAAGTATGCCACCATTTTGTTGCTGTCATCGTTGCTATGTGTATCATTGCACCATTCAATGAAAAGGGTGTTGAATATAATATTTTTGATAAAAATGTCATATTATCAATAAACTGAGTTATTTTAGTCATAAAAATGCAAAAACCATTTCGCTAAATAATGATGCAGGTGTTGATCATGTTAATTTCATCAACATCTGGTAGCACAATTTCTAGAAACTGACAGGAGACATTTACATGATTGACCAATCAGCAAGTGAGATCAATTTCCAAACATGTTGTTTATTAATTTCATCTATCATCATTTGGGAAGTATTTACTTTGAGCAAGAATTAGAGTAAAATCAGTATATCACTGTGTATATTTTATTTCCTGTTTAATCTTTCAACATGCTTTCTTTTGCATTTAAAGTGATGCAGATTACCACTTGATATATATATATGCAAATGAAATTATTTGGATAGATCAATCAAGAAAACAGATTATTCATCAAAATAATTAGAGATAAATGTCCATCACAGTGATTTATCATGGTAAGTCTCTGGCTGTACTGTACATGTATTTCTCAATTTATTGTTTGAGCACACAAGTTATCTCCCTTGTTGCTGAGATAAGAGTGTAAGTTCTCCATTTATTTGGATGCTTTCATGATTTAACTTAATCATAAAACCAGGTTATTATGATTCCATGTAAAGCCATCAAAAACTCATATATTTTTTTAGAAATACTTTGGGATCTGATATTTTATATTAAACATTCTAATATGATGTCCTTTAATTGACGGTACTTTTGATAACGTCATAGACAATTTTTGGTGACAGTTTTTGTAGCATCATAGAACAAAACGTCATACTTTATGGGGTAAAATGGCTGTTTCACCTATGAATACATAGACGAATTCATCTCTTCTGTACCTTGTAAGTGTCATATTAGAATTGAAATTATTCACAGGAGCGTGAATATATGTTGATTTTACCACCAGTTTGCCCTTTATGCCTTTATTTTACCCCTCGCATACGCTTGGGGTGAAATATTTGCCATACATGTAAAGGGCCAACCCGTGGTAAAATCAACATATACATTTGTATTCGCGCTCCCGTTAATTATTTCTCAAATAAAACCCTGCCTATCTTCTTCATTTTTTGGAAAAACTGGATGATCTAAACACTTAACTTGAAATGGTCTTCAGATTATTTTCATTTTGTGCTCTTTATTTTCATAAACAAACATAAAAATTATGATTACAGATAGAGGAAATTGAAAATGAAATTATAAGTTATTAATGTGAGATTTGGATATGGACAAATTCAACTTAATAAAGAATAAGGAAAAATTCACAAGCAATCTTTGTCTGATTGTAAAATCTTATTTTTTTATTGCAAACATTGCAACTTTCTGTACACGAAAATGTTCTTGTCGAATTCTAAGGTCAAATGTAAATATCAATGTTGAATTGAACCTATTACATGTATATACATGTATGGACCCATGCAAAAGCTATGTACATATTGTTCCCAAAAGGCACAATATAACAGTAAAGAAATGACCTCAAACTTAGGTCATAATAAAAAATATCCTAGGTTTTCAACCAGGCTCGCCCCGATTTTTTTCATCCACCTTAAAAAAATTTTTTTATTTTGGGCTAAGTTGGGTAAATTTCTTTTAATTTGACAGCATTTTTTACAAAATTTGATAAAAAAATATATAATAAAATTCATCTGCCCGCCCCAAAATTTTGACAAAAAATGGATGAGAATCTTGGAATATTTTTATTATGGCCTCAGAAGGAACTAATACTTCTACAAATAAAGGACTACGCAGAACGCAGCATGATAAGATGGCAGCATGATACGACTGCAGCATGATACGACCGCAGCATGTCGACCACTGAAATTTGAAAAAGTGTAATTTAAAGCGAGTACGGACATACTAAAGAGCTAGACACAATAATTAGATGGACGCAATAAGGAGAATGACCCAGTAATTAGCTTGACACAAATTAGGGAAAATAAAAATTAGCCCTTATGACTCCTTATGATTCCTCTTTGACTCTTATAGCTCGGAAACGGTATGCCAAATCCTTTGACACAGACATACTGCTGAAAGCTTATAATTATATCAAGAGGAATCCAAAGAAAAAAATCCCATCAAAATCTGATCAAAAATAAAATTGCATATTATTTTGAAAAAATGCAATTTTGGCCCCTTCAATCCCTTATAGCTCGGAAACGGTATCCATTGACATAACACTGAAATCTTATATCAAGAGGAATCCAAAGAAAAAATCTCATCAAAATCCGATGAAAGTAATCTGCAAATTTGCAGTTTTGGTCCCTTTGAACCCTTATAGCACGGAGACGGTAAGAGCTATGCCAAATCCGTGGACATACTACAGAAAGCTTGTATCAAGAGAAATCCAAAGAAAAAAATCCCATCGAAATCCGATGAAAAATAAAAATTTTAGGTTATCTGTAAATTTGCAATTTTGGCCCCCTTAGACCCCTCATAGCTGGGTAAAGAAACAAGTTACCAAAAATCTAATAGCAGAGTGCTCCGTTAATTTTTCATTAGGAATCCTTTGAAAAAAACTGCATCAAAATCTGACTAAAAATTGATTGATTGATTGAATATTGTTTAACGTCTACTGAGCAATATTTCTGCACACAGCTATATCAAGACAAGAAAAAGTTTGTTATTTAGGGGTATGGAAAGGGTCATGGGACGGGAAATTCTGACTGCCACTGGATAAGTAGGGTGAAATCGAAAGGGGCAGGGAATTTAGCCTTGTAGCCAATCACCTACAGACCACTCAAAAAAGAGCTTGCTACAAGGGTTCTTTAACGTGCAGAAAGCGTGGCATTTCTTCCAACACGTGGACCTGAGTTAACATCCCATCTGAAAGTTATTCATCCCGCACAACCAAAGACATCCAGTTTTGGAGGGGTTGTACCCCGCAGCCTGAAATACTGGGTCCTATTTCTATATCCCAGGGTTCCCTCGGGGTTCAGACTAAAAATTTTAAAAAATGAATTTCTTTTAAATTCGCCCCTTTTGGGCCCCATTTATCTCGTGAACGTACATGCCACATGAAATCTGTTGGCATACTCCAGAGTGGAAATTTTCTAAGGAGTTTACTGAAAGAAACCCTATCAAAATCCGACAAAATTAAAGATTCTACAATCAAATATGTGAAAACAATCAATTCAACCCCTTTTGGCCCCTCTTTCTGAAATGAGCGGGGCCGGGAACATAAAATTATGACCTGGGCTAAAGCATGTGCCAAGAAACATCATACTAAAATTTGAAAATGATCCGTTCACTGGAACCACAGTTATGTTGTCCACAGACACGAAAATACCCAATTTTACCCCTTTTTCTGAAATGGGTGGGGCAACAAACCGGAAATTAAAACCCAGGCTTAACCTTATGCCAAGAAATGCTGAAATATGAAGTTGATCTGTCCACTAGAAACAAAGTTATGCTGGCCACAGACGCCAACGACGACGACTTCGCCATACCATAATACGACCGCAAAATTTTTGCGGTCGTATAAAAAAACAACAAAATCATCAAATCCTGGAGAAGTAGAGTAGGGCTTATACAATTTCCCCAAATTATGGTTTCTTATCAATCTTTCTGTTCGGGTATGTGTGAATGTGTTAGAATGTTACATTATCATCTTTTCCCCTAACAGAATTATTTTAACTGTCAACTTCTACATATATTTGTCAACAAACATTTGTTGGACAAAGCTTTTTTTTGTTAATATTTTTTGAAATTGTTATTCTCCGGAACAAATTTAAATTTCAGTTGGATGCACCTACACTTCTGCTGAACAGTTTTCAATCTTTATATAATAAATTCTGCCCTCATTAGTTTTCAGCTGCAAATCAATCTCTTAATATTATTGGCAAAAGTAAATTGAGTAAAGATCTTTTTATGTATATTTTTATTAACTTTGAAGACTACCGGCAGATGATATTATTGAATTTTAATAAAGGGTTACATGTTATGAGAATCTACTCTGTGTGAGGCAATTACATTTTTTTATTATAGCAACAAATATTGATACCAACATGACCAAAGTAATACACAAAAGGGGTAATTTCAAAATCTAATGTCCAATGAAAATGTGGCAATAAATGAAACTAAACATGAACTCCATTCATCTTATTATTTTTTTTTTATTTATTTTATTTTTTTTTTTGGTGACATGGGCATGATGGGGATTGGCATATTGAAAACATGTGACGCAGTATTGTGAAAAACAAGAAAATGAACAGGAAACTAAGGGGGAAAAAGACTGGGCATGAAAAAAAACCTGCTGAAAGCATAATTTGGGAACTTTGGCCAATGCGGCCTCTAAAATTGTGGTTATTTAATGAGGGTGGTATTACAGTACAGTGTACTTGCTGTTTCACATTTCAAGTGCATCTGTGTTGGAGGGTCATTAGGTTATATAATATAATTGCTAGATTCTCATCCATTTTTTCTTGAAATTTGGAGCGGACGGGATCAGAAGCTAGGATATTTTTTATTATGGCTTTATTTGCTGCATTTTTTTTTTGCAAATTGAAAAATGTGTCCTGCAATTCAATGGCAAGCCAATCTCTAGGTTTTTGTTCCCCGTGTACATGTGATGGCATTTAATTTCTCATACTCTATGAAGTGTACCCCTGCATGACCCACTTAAAATGAGAATGCTGAAAAAAATTTTTTTTTTTTCTTGAAAGAGATCTTCAATGAAAAAAAAATTATCACACAAAAAATAAAATATTGAAAATTTTTCTGTGCTTTTTGAATTTTTAAACTAAATCCCACTAAAGCTTTTAATATATTTGTGATTTAGAAATACATCCCATATTACTTTCTTTGTATGATTCCATCCTAATTTTCTTCCTTCTTCACATTGATAATTTTCAATCACTGATATAATCCAGCTTTCATGGATTGCTCATGATAATTAATACACATTATTTGTTTAAATAATCAATGGTTCTATTGATGGATTATCAGCTGATAGATTATTATGTTATGTAGATGTAACTGATGTTGCGCGCAGTCGCTTCATCACTTCCGCAAACACATCTTTTTACTCACCTAATTTTTGTCCAAATATTTTGTCAAATGTCACTTCACCCATTTTCGTCAAATGTTTATGCATAACACTTCTCACACTGCAAAATACGAAGCAAACAATTAGATTATTTATCATTTCTTTATATAAACAAATAATGTGATGCAGACGATACGCGTCGACAAGGAACTGGGTTTTGACGTGACCCGAGCAGGTGCTCTTGTGGTTTCGTTACGTACCTTGGGTCAGGGAGGATGATTTTCTTGCTTGCTCTGGCGGCTGGGGTTGATTTAGACTTCTCCATTGCCATGAGATAGCTGACATCAGCCAGCACAGCCTCCAAGTCCGCCATTTTTACGATTATATAGATCACAAAACTCTGCGATCTTTTCCTAGAGATCGATTTTACACAAGTGTGTAGTGGAAATATTGAATGCCTTCCTCAATCAAACTCCATTTTTCCTGATCTACATTATAAACATACTTTAATTCCCTCAAATATTAAATAATATTTTAAACATATAATCCTTCATCGATAAATCCGTTGCTTCGAATAATTCAAATATGTACATATGTAAATGTATTAATCAGTAAATGAGAAGAGCTTGCAAAGGCGACTGGGAAAAGAGGTCGGGGCATGCTATTGGTCTGACGCGGAACCGACCTGTTCAATGTTTTCATATATTAAATCGATTGTAAAATAATACAAAGCAAAAATTATTGACATTTTATCTTAATTATAATTTTTAAAATTAAGGTAAAATATGTGTAAATTTAGGCACGGTACATATCGGTATAATGTTGGTAATCAGATGGAATCGCATCGAAATCTTTTTAAAAGAGACAAGGTTGACAGGGAAATGGACAATATACATGATATAAACACTATATTGTAACAAAATATAAAAATAAAATGTGGAAAATTGAATTTTCATACAACAAAGGGGTCAAAAGTATGAGGGTGTCTTCTTCGAGGTCCGCGTTCTTTGATCTGGTAAATAAAATACCAAAGTCTTCTGCATATTCCGACGACTTAATTCCGCCTCTCCAGTGCAGATCACATCGACCGAAACCATTAATTTGTAGTGAAAACTGATAGAGAACAAATAACGAATAAGCAAAAAGCCAAAATCAGTAGGACAGAGCTAAGTCAGTCCTCACTTTCAACGGACAGTCGGGTAGGCTTATAGATCATACATTCGGAGAGATTGTGGACACACCAGCAAAAGACACCTGGTACACATCCAAAGTACAACGTAATGGTATCCAAATAAAATTCTGCTTCATCTGAAGGAACATGGAGGTTCATCAAGACAAACTATTAGAAGTACATTATGTATGATTTAATTTTGGTAAACGGATTCCAAAGCAGACAAAGTCTAGTACCATTGAACAAAACAGGTAGCCCTCTTAGAGGTCCGTGCTATAAAAGGATTTATAATAAACATTTTTTCACATATCTTAGTGCGGACCTCCAAGAGAGCACCTTGTCAGTTAGTGTTCTCTCGGAGGTCCGCGCTAGATTGGTTCATGAAAAATCAGCAGAACACTTATTAATCTAATCATGACCCCTACAATTTTGCTTTGGCTGCTGAAATTTGTGTACTGGTAGCGACGCAGGCCACCGGAATTTCTGTCATTTAGGACTGGGCTAGTAATATATATATATATGACCTGGCTACAAACTGCTATTTGTAGAGTCTCATATGAAGATACATCCCTGCTGTCGGTCACAAAGCTTGTCAGCACGACTCCTCCGAAATTACCCAGCAGAATTTAATGAAACTCAGTATGTAGCAAGCATACCACATGCAGGTAGGTGTGTATATTACCAGGAAATTTTGATTCCCGAAGATTTTCAACAGTTTTAGCCGTCTAATCTAATAAATTTACCAAAAATCCTTATGAGACAGCTTGTCAGCACTTTCCACCATAGATTAATGGAAGCTGGTATGCGTGAAAGGCATATCATGTACTTGCGCACATTACCAGGAAATTGTGATCCCTTCGTTTGAGTCAGTGTGGACCTTTGAAGTTAGAAATTTGGCAAAAATCCTTACTGTAACAGCTTTTCAGCGTAACACCTCTTACACTGCTCAAAACAATGTAGTTGAGCCCCCTCCAGCTTTGCATTTCACACTACCAGTAGCGAAATAACCTTGAATAAACTTTCAGACTCCACATCTAAATCCCGGGAACTTGGGAGAAATCATTTTGTAGGCAAAAACAAGCTTAGATAGATAATATGAAAGGATATTAAATTGGTTTGATTATTTTTTATCTTATCTGACCCAAATAGTGAGTGTGAGGTCTTGCAATTATTTTTCGACAGTCTTCCGTCCGTAATATTTTTCACATGTTGATCATTCCTTCTAAAACTACTGCAAACTTTACAGAAATGATGTAGGGAAAGTCTTTTACAAAAATTCCCCATGTCATTCCAATCGGTTAAAGACACGGTCGCTAGTGCATAACACAGTTTAATCGCATGATTGGACCCTAAAGGAAAAACATCATTTGCAATATAATATCTGCTCAGCTCTGACACTATTATAGCATATTTGACCGAACTGTACTGTCACAGGGGGTCATTTACCAATAATGGCTATTTAAAAGCATGGCCGTCAGCGCGCATCATAATGAAATCATATTTTGATCATCTCTGAAAACACTTAAGCATATTCAATCAAACTTTTGAATGCTTTACAAGAATTTCACATTTCATTCTCATCTACAAGCGTGGAACATTGTTTAACATTAGAGCAAACTTGTAAAACATCATTTTCATCAGCTTCTCTGGAACTGTACAAGAATAAACGGGTTATTGGTTGTGGTTTGTTTCCATTGATTTATTCACTTTTTTTAACTTTTTGGGGACCGTTTAGGGCTTGCTATATGGTGTGAGGTTCTTCATTGTGTTGTAGACCGTACGGTGATCCCTAGATGCTTTCTTTTGGGTTTTTTAACCTGAAGGTGGGATGTTGTCTCCTTAACATCTACGCAATTTCCTTTCTTTTTCATATTGATTATTTACAAGGTCCGTCCCGACTAAAATATATGGCTGATAGCATGGATTATATCCTACGAGAAATCATATTTTACACGTTTCGGTTAATGGACTTCCAAAGGTTTTGGTTTTATCTGCACTGATGGGACATAAGTTGTCGAAATGCGCATATGCAGAAAATAAATTAACAGTAACTTCGGTATTTTGATATTAATTATGTCCTTTGAAAGTACTGAAGCAAATTCAACCACATGGCAGGCCCTTGATTAAGGTTGCTTACTTTGTTCCAAATAAGCTACACTCGAAAGTAAGAAGGCCTAAATCATAGTATATAGATGATTTTGTCAGAAGACTAATATCGAAAATCCGAAACCTTATTGCGCATATGCAACAATTCTATAATAAGATTAAAATACTAAATCCATAAATGTAGGAGGAGTTAAATTGACAAGGTTTATCTAACGGACAGACGGACTGACGGAACCAAAACTATACCCCAACATTTTCTTCATTAAAATACGGGAACTGAGAAAAAACAAGAGTGGACCCTAATAGATGTCTCGCCCGTCCCTGCTTGGTCGCTTAAGCTGATGAAAATATGAGGCCTCAGACAGCAATCATATGGTCAGCTGTAATTGTACTACCTAAAAGCAACCTCCATAAAAATATCATCGACCTACAACTAATAGATACTGAGATTCTTAACACAGGGGTGCAAATTACCAGTGGACCAGTAGCCCGACACCCCTAAAAATTGACCTAGGCTACTCAAATTTTAAAACCAGTAACCAAGTTGCTACTGAAATGTCCTGAAATTTTGGTTGTCAATACAGTGCTAGGCTAGTAAAATATTGGCTGGGCTACAGAATTTTGTTTAGCAGGGGCCCAGGTTGGCCAGTTTGCCAATATTGTGAATTTTCGTCCCTGTTAACTTGTTCAATAGACCATGATTTCATATGAAAAACATTACCATGTTTAGACCATGAAATTAAGGTCAGAATCAAAATCGATATGACAGACAATCATGCACTACTCACGAGCAATCTAAATGCAAAATATCACTGCCCTACCACTTACAGTTATTGAGAAACAGACTTAGGTAACAAAAAAAAACCTAACCTGGGCACTAAACCAAGAAATTGGGGCCAAGGTCAAAAGCCATATTACAGACTGACATGTACTACCAAGACCAAGCTCTATACCAAATATCATTGACTTACGGTTTGTAGTTATTGAAAAACAGACTTTTAATGCAGCGTGGAGTTAGTAAAACAATTCCACGTGTTAGAGATGTATGCTCTTTGTTTTTCTTGGATATGGTGTACTTGTGCATGAGATAATATCTCATGTGTACACTTTGTTCAATCACTATTATCTATATTTATGTAAATTCTAAAATCTGAGGTTTAACTCCCTCCATCGTAGTTTATCCTTACCTATATTTGATATTACTGATAATTCGGATTTCGTTTGGTTTTATGCATACTAAAAAATTTTTGAAATTATGGATTTCCTTCGTTTGGATTCTAGTGCTGCTGATGAGGAATTAATTTCCGAAATGGCCATACAGCTCATTAAAGTTATTACAGTTAGAATTAACATCATGTCCATATCCTTTCGTAAAATATTTAAGCAAAAGAAACTTAACCTGGGCACTTGACCGTGAAATTGAGGTCAAGGTCAAAAGCCATATGGCAAACTGACACTAACCAAGACCATTACTTACTTACTTACTTACTTACTTACTTAATCCTCTTCGTGCTGGATAGCACATGAGGCCATAAGGGTTATGCATAGGGCTAGCAACCCCATCATGTAAAATTTTTTTCGCTACAGAAACCTTAACCAGAGAACAAAATGCAGGGAGAAGGATGGAAGCTATATACCAAATATTACTGACATCACTTGAAATTATTGAGAAATAGACTTAAGCAAAGAAACTTAACCTTGACACTATACCCTAAAATTGAGGTCAAGGTCAAAAGCCATATGGCAGACTGACATGTACTAACTAAGACTAACCAAATATCATTGAACTATAGCTTGTATTTATTGAGAAACAGAAGTTAAGCAAAAGAAACTTAACCTGGGCACTTGATCGTGAAATTGAGGTCAAGGTCAAAAGCCATATGGCAAACTAACACTTACCAAGACCAATCTATATAGCAAATATCACTGACATATCACTTGAAATTATTGAGAAATAGACTTACAGAAACCTTAACCAGAGAACAAAATGCAGGGAGAAGGATGGAAACCAAGACCATGCTATATACCAAATATCATTGACATCACTCGAAATTATTGAGAAATAGACTTAAGCAAAGAAACTTAACCTTGACACTAGACCCTAAAATTGAGGTCATGGTCAAAAGCCATATGGCAGACTGACATGTACTAACTAAGACTAAGCTATATACCAAATATCATTGAACTATAGCTTGTATTTATTGAGAAACAGACTTAAGCAAAAGAAACTTAACCTGGGCACTTGATCGTGAAATTGAGGTCAAGGTCAAAAACCATATGGCAAACTGACACTAACCAAGACCAATCTATATAGCAAATATCACTGACATATCATTTGAAATCTTAAGCAAAGAAACTTAACCTTGGCACTGCACCCTGAAATTGAGGTCAAGGTCAAAAGCCATATGGCAGACTGACATGTACTAATCAAGACTAAGCTTTATACCAAATATCATTTAACTATAGCTTGTGGTTCTTGAGAAACAGACTTAAGCACCCCAAAAAAAAACTTAATCTGGACACTGTACTGCGAAATATAGGTCAAGGTCACATGATTTTGTGCCCACTAGATAAGGTTCGGTGAAAGCTACCTTTGGACCAAATATAAAGATCCTACATCAAATGGTTCTATAAAAAAACTTGAGTCTACGTCGCCGCCACCGTCATACTTTGCACGTCTATGTCTCACTTTCCGCGACTTTTGTCGCGGGCAAAACAAAAATGGGGAAAGGAGAGTAAAGGGTTCAAAAAGTCATTGACTTTGGATAGCAGACGCCGGCCCGCATCACCCCGTATATATTACTTGATGTTGATCAGGCATTGATATTATGAAGCTTCTCCCAAAAACACATTGCCTTAGTTTAAACTCTTCTTTACACAGAATGTCATTATCAGACTCGGATAAATGCCACCCATGTTCCCTAAATTGTGTCGAAGATTTACAGCACTTTTATCCACGATATAATGAACGTTCGAAAATTTTTGAAGATTTCGACGATATTTTCCTGAAAAACAATGTGCAAATCCGATTTGAAGAGTTGTCTTCCTTTTTAAAAAGGAAAATTTTTAATAGGTGAATATGCATACTTTTATGGCAATAACTTGAGCAAAGCGAGTGATGTTTAGGGAAAAATACATTTTACAATCTTTTAGACTAAGAAGTGACAATATGGAATGATTTTAGAATCTCAAATGACTCCTCTTGTAATTAGCATGTATACCAAGTATATGCCATCATAAAACATTCCAATTTCAGAGTGTTTGTCAGTGTTACCACCCTATATCGTGCCATCAACACTCTATCAAAAATCAGAGAATTCTGTAAAAATAATTTTGCTGCATTAGAAAAATGGGAGAACACCTATATATCAGATCGCATTAATTAATCCGGGAAAGTGAGCCGTGATACAAGTTTCGTCTGGCAAATCGAAGTCCAGCTTAGTATGACACCGACAACTACTGTGTGGCCATACCGTATAGGATGTATAGAAATAGCATATGCCAGTAGATATGTTTAGGAGTTACCATAATCAGCAACCTATCTTCGGACAGACGTGTGCATAAACAACTTTGTGACCAACGTCAATCGAACTCTATAAGTTATCATGCATTGAACCAACTAATATGATTATTTAGATAGTGTCGAAAATCGTTGAACGGCAAGCGGCCGTCAGGCCGCGCCGTTCAACCATTTTCGACACTATCTAAATAATCATGTTAGTTGGTTCAATGCATGATAACATTTTTGTGCGGTTATGCAAACCTTAGTTTGTGTTTAACTAGGAAAAGGATAATTATAAAATGACCTACATTTAACTACACGATTATACACATAAACGCTATGTCGACTGACCGCGTAATCTGGACAATACACAGCCGAGTGATGTATTGATTTTTCATGTTGTATAAAGTTTAAATGGCGTTTTCGTAATATATGGAGCGAAAACCTTTGAAAATGAATGCAAATAAAATATTTCATATAATTACTTGTTATTCCAAGTATAGATGTATTTCACATTTTAATTTTTAATGCAAATATCAGGCTGAAATTAGTTTTACATTACGTGGAAGTAAACTATGTTTAATTTCGATATGTTTATTTGTCCATGCTTACTGCATGTTTGTGAATGTTGTCTTTATGTACAATTCTGATATGTACGCTTCTGAATGACTTTGGTCTAGGTGAAACACAACATTATCATGATTATTGATTGCCTTGTTGTGTAGGGCGGACATGGTTATTTAGCAGGTGGTTAATCAGCCAATAGAATCCAAGTTTACATCCGCATTACCGCACAATATGGTTTATCAGACGAACCCTGATAGACCACTGAAATCCAGTGAGAGAAGCCACTTATAACAGTCAGACCAACAGTCAGAGCATGCATATACACTACAGTGTTGGATGCCACCAGCTTGAGCCAATATTACGATCAAGGCATTTGAAATTATTTAAAGAAGCATCTCGTTTTGAAATGAATACGTATAATCTGGTTGTAAAACAGCAATGATTAATTATCTTGGATGAAAGTGCCGACAAACAGTGCATGAAAAAAGTCGCCTATACATGCTGCTTTGCATGTCACATTATAAGATCAAGTATAGCCCAATGTATATAAAAGAATTGTGATTGATTTGAAAACCTACCAGCAAGGATAATATAACTTTAGAACAGCAACTTCGGGGTCAGCAAGGATAATATAACTTTAGAACAGCAACTTCGGGGTTAACCTTTTGGCTACCTTTGCTAGTCACTAGACCACCTTTCCCGATAAACAGTGGTATTGGTCATCAGCATTTTTTCTGAGGAGCAATATACTTACCTCGGCTACCTCTCCAGCCTAGATGGAGTGTACATTTCACAGTTGATTCATAACTGTCGAGCATGTAGTTAATACAGTGATTTTTAATAGAACAAAACACTGTCCCAAAAGCCGCTGAGTCAGGGATTATTCAATGGCCGTCACTGTGATATGACGTGCCTGTGCCCCAAATGAAAACGGATATTTTCAGCTAGATTTCACGTCTTCACGGATTTGACATACTACTTAACCGATTTGGGCTCAACTCTGGATTACTCACCGCGGTATGACGGGTGCCCATAGCGGAGCTAGACATGCTTACCATTCCTGAGCACATGATGTCACTCCTTGCCGTGGCAGTTCACACTACGAGTGTCTTAGTTTCTGAAAGTCGTCTTTTTATTTCCGTGCCTTGTGTCTGTCTCACGTCCTTGCGAATGCGTTGTCTTTGTTTTTCTGTGTTTTTGTTTTTGCCATGTCTATGGACTTTTTTCATTTTTGTAATCATAATTTCCCTTCGTTGCAGTACCAGGGATACTTTACTAATTTGCATATCGGCGATCTCTGAACCCTGCTTGTTGGCCGTCCAGTAACAAATTTTGCAGAAATATACACTTCAGTTTAGATTTTCCACATCTACTCAAGATTCTGCACATTGTCATTGTTGACGCTTGTTCAGGGTATATTGGGATATGCGATATTTACGATTTTCGAAATGGTATATGGAGTATTTATATCAAAACTGACAGGCATGTGAGATATTTTGACTATATATATATTGATATTGGATATTTCAATAACTATTGGGATATCTTCCTTTTTGAAATTTATATATTCTAGTCCAGACTCACTGGATATTGGCCCCTAAACAAGCCTCATTATTATTTCTGTTCTATTCATAGATATTTATCAGTCATTTTTTTTAATTTTCGGCCAATTTAGTTTGTAATTCGAAGCAAAAAATTGTTATTTTTACTATAAAAACCATTGATAAACAGTCGAGTCAGAGATACTCTTTAAAGATCAAACTCAAGGACAGTCTGCATCCGATATTCGAAATCAATTGTCCCTTTTAGACTTACCCGTGAAAATTTGCCGCAAAATTATTGAAAATGCGTCATTCCCATCCTTCCAGTGATGGGAACCCCTCCTGAGATTGGTTATTAGGCCCAAATTTCTCCGTTTTAAAATTCCCACAACAAAAACTTACATGGCACATACTTTTAGAAAAACGACGGAAAAAGTGTGAAAATTATTCGGAAAATCTAGTTGGTATCTTAAAATTTTTTGAGAGACCACCCTTGAACTCGATTATCCATGGTCCGTGCCGAAGGAATTGTATGTTGGTTTAAAAAAAGTATGGACCACTTACATAAAATTATGTAAGTAGTCCATACTATTTTGTTTTTATTTTGCTGGTTTTTTGTGAATATTTGGCATGCAAAATTCATCTGGTGATGGTCATGCTAGCCTTTATATTTGTAGTAAGTGTTACATGTTGTGTTACCGGAAACGATAGATCCTTGGACGCAAATCGAAGTGCGCCCTAGCAGTAAGAGCAACAGTTCTCACCGTGGCAATGCATGTGCTCATTATTTTTCAACATTAGTTCGTTACAGACGGGTTCCTTTCTGTTACCCTAATACCGTTTTGTCACGTTTCTGGGGTCTAATTGCAAAGTTAATTCTTCAATAAAACGACCGACTCTCTGTATTTTGACCAACTTGTCATGTCCAACAATTTTAGCCTTAGCCATGACGATAGCACGGGCACAACACAGTGGATCTCGATTTCCGAACTGGATTATTTTATTTTACTTCCATTGAGAACGATCTGGTATGTTATTGTGTGTTTTTCCTGCCGCTAGCTTTAAGACTGCGGCCCTGGTCGAGACAAAGCCTACATCTGATTGCGAAACTCCGTTTAACACATAACCGTAAAACTATTTTAACCTGGAGATTGTATGTTGTTATTTGCATTTAGACTATCAAAGATTGCACTGAATTTCTTATGCAGCGTTTGCAGCACTAGTGTAAGACTCTTGTCGTTAGTTTGACACCGACAAACCTTGGAATTAACCTTGGTCGTTTGATTATCAGTTAATTGTTATATTCATTCGGTTTCTGGGATCTTGAACTGGTCCCTTCTATGTAATGTGCTCCAGTGCAGTAGATGGGCATGAATTGGTAGCAAGGCATGTCATGCATGGTTAATCTTGTAAGTATTCTTTTCTCCGAGGGCACAATTATAAGAAGTCAAAGTCATATAAAGAATTGACAATTTCTATTGCGTTTTCAATGCACTGACGGAATCCGCTATATGCAACGTTCTGTTGGTCGCAAAATGAAGTTTTTCGTTGCATGTACATGTATTATATTTGAGTTCGTACAGGCAAGACGAGAGTTACGCGCGATGCTTCTGGCAATCATTTCATTTAAGAAATCATAAAGTTCAATTCTAAGTATCATGCTGATGACGGTGTATCAATATTTTTTTTTTATTTTAATAATCCTTTAAACTGAGAATTATTCAATGAAATTTACATAAAAGAAACTGAGAAAAATGACTTTGCTTGTTTATCTACTGTTTTTTAACTAGTCCTCGTAACGCACTCTTTGTCCTTTTGGTAAATACTATTATCTGGTGGAACACTTGTCCTTCAAATTCAACAAATATGTTGTCAATTTAAAATGCTAGCAATGCGACCATATCCAAAATGTAACTGAAAATTGAGGAATTGTTCTTCGGGTGTAAAACAACAATCAATCAATCAATCATAACAAGGAAGTTGCCAGACAATTGAATGATTTTACTATATATATTTTATATATCTTAATTCTCTAGTTTGTAAAATTACACAAATACGCTAAAACAGCTTGGAGCTTTCGGCCACGCTACCGGCCTTCATCAGCATGTTTATTTGGTTAATGGCGTTCATCTTAGCTCCAAGCTGTTTTAGCGTATTTGTATATGTTATAGAAAAAAGAAGGGAAACGGGGAATGTGTCAAAGAGACAACGACCCAAAGGGAGCAATAACAACTCAAAGCCACCATAATATATATATATATATATATGTGTGTGTGTGATATGGGATATAAAACTTTCCATTTAAGTCGAGACCATGCACACAAAACTAACTTAATAACGTAAATCAGAGTTAGGTGTAACTACCGTTATCTTAATATAAGGAAGTATATACCATTTACTTCCTGTTGAACTATTACAAGACTTTCAATTGATAACTAACTATTTTACCGATTTGTCAGTTGGAATTATAAAGTCTATGAATTTCGGGCCCGTGAATTTCAACTCAAGTTCTGGTGTAAACACCGAATACATATACTGGTGCAATCCGCCATTTTTCTGGCTTAGTGCTTAGTACTTAGTGCTATTTTATTTTGAGTTAGTGCTATTTTATTTCAGCGGACCTGAAAGGTCACTATGAGGCATTGCCACAACTTGGCATCCGTCGTCGGCCTGTTCAGCATTAGGATTTCACATTTTAATCAACCCATTCCAAACTTATTGGAAAAAGTTTAACAAAACAAATAAGGATCGATGTACGGAAAGTCCTCTACAAATCAGCTCATTCCATTCCGATCTGCTTAAAAACACTGATGCCAACGCATTAAAATTTAGACCCTTTAGGAACATTGACTCAACATCTGCTATGAAATGATAATTTTAACAAAGATTTCCCTTTCGTTCAGATTCGATAAACGTGACATCCAGCAATAGGGCGATATGTGAAACACATTTAAATCATATCCTCTGCGGTACTGTAACATTTTTATGAAGATTACTCATTGTGTTCAGATTCATCAACGGTGCAGAACACTGGATCTTGTGGGAATATCATAGTCTGACCATATTCACCAAACTGAACTAAGAATTCTCATATGGATAAACTATTCATACTTTCAAATTTTGGCATATGACCACCTGTTTAAAGTGCCGACATCTCTCTATTTTATAACGCCAAGTTTTCTTACATTCGACTTGATGAGTGCCCTGTGTTTGTCTATATGTTGTTATCGCCCACTAGCTTAAGACACTAGTGCTTTTGTCGGGCAAAGGATGTCAGCGATTGTAAGAGCACTTTGCCAGTTTAATTATGTTTGTTGACAATCCCGCACCCCATGGATGTAGCGTTGCTCGACAATTAGCAAAGAATTCCGCTCAAATCGGTGCTGGGGGCCGTCTTGAACTCACTATGAGGTCTGAGCAAAGCTCATTGTTGAAGACCTCATGGTGACTTCAAGATGAAGAATAACAATAAAAGCGTTGTTCCTTTGCTTGTTTTTACCATGCATTTGTAGAGACTTTGTCTCATGTGCATTTGCTCCATATCCTTTCATTCACCATTTACTTACAGGTCATCAACAAAAGTGGACATCTAACATATATATATATATGACTTAATTCTATGCTGTTTTTAGGTATTTTGTTTGTTATATTTATGTATTAAGAGAGGATACTTACTAAGTTTGAAAATCTTGTTGTCAAATCCTTTTCATTTTTATGCTAGATGAAGTAAAGTAACATTATTTGATCACCAGAGTCAGATTAGAATTTGTTGGATCATTATTTTCTGTTTTTGTTTTTTTTTCATCCAGAGATCTCATGATCAAAAGCAAATATTATTTTGACGTCGATTTTTTAAAATTTTTATCTTATCATCTTTAGAAGCACATTTTCAGCAATGAGTCTCTGTTCCACAGAACCGGAGATAGCCGGATTCTCACGTCTCTAAGATGTTAATAGCTCGGCAAGCCTCGTTATTTAACTTTGTTGAGAAAATTTAAAATCGTGATCACTAACATGAAACATTCATTACATGGTCAAATAATTTGTAAACTTGTTGAAGACAGCCCAAGCATGCTCAAGCGGAAATTCCAAGGAAGACACAAATGTGACATCAGGTGAACGCAAATTGATCACCTTGTGGACTACATATTTGAAGATGGCTTTAAGCCGAAAGTTGAGATGATATGAATGACTTGTCACAAGAGGAACTAAAAACCAATAAAAATCGTAGTGCATCATAAAAGATAAATATATTTTTTATTTTCCTCGCGCGAAAAGCCTCACATTTTCCTGCATTGGACAGCTAATAGCCCAAAACAGAACAAGCAGTAAGTTCCTTCTGCAAGTCAGTGGGCTGTTACAACATATAGTTTCCCGGTGGCCTGGAGTTCCTCGTTTTGCTACAGAACAATTAAAGATCAATATAAACCCTTACTGATTTAAAGTTGCCAGATTAAATCTTCCTTTAAACTGGTCATAAATCAACTTCACCTACATACTTTTCTTAACAATATAGTCCTACATATATACATACTACAGACACATAAGTAGGTCTACTTCTGCAGTATAATAAAAATGGTAAGTGTGGCGTATAAAGATCAAAGTGTCCAAAACAAATAAAATTCTGTAGAATTGGAAAAACACAAAGTGTATATTTTTATGCAACTTGGGTATTTTTTGTATTTTGAACCATTGGGCCGATGCAACTGCTGGTGGACCAGAGTCACAAGACCAATACCCAGACTCCTCTGACATAAAATTTTACCTTGCGTTTTATAGAAATTTACTGTTTTAATCAAAATTCTAACCACTTAAAAATTCTGAGGCTTCAGTCCGTTTACTGCACTCAGTAGATGTCCTTGGTACTGGATTTGGCCTCCTATTTCGATATTTTTGGTAATGAGTACTTCTTTTTTTACTACTTTTGGATTATGGCTTTCCATATATAAATTGGATTCTAATGCTGCTGATGAGAGGTTATTCTTTGAAATACGTATACAGCATAACGAAATTTACTGTTTCTTATGCAACTTGGGTATTTTTTGTATTTTTGCAGACAAGTCTTTCTTAACCCCAACCGGAGAATATAGCATAACACAATTATGGATCACTTGGACCAACTCTGTGTGCTCTGCGACCAGCATCGAAGCGATCGTGTGAGACACAACTCATTATTACACTGAAAGAATTTGGAAAAAAACTGGTCCTAGGGAGAACATTGCGGCGTCACACTTCTCGATTTCTCAAAGGCATTTGATAAGTGCGCAAAAGAGACTTCTTCACAACATGCACCATTATGGCGTAAGAAGGGCAATTGTGAAGTGAATAGAAGACTTTCTGTCAAACAGAGCCACATTTATCAATTTCTTACTGGAGGGCTACCAATCTGACCAACTGGATGTCATCCCGGGGGTTGTATAAGAAACGTTATAGGGCTGCTCCTTTTGTTAGTCTACATTAATGATCTGCCACAGTCTCAAAATTATCACCAACAAGATTGTTTGCAGATGATTGCGTTCTCTTCATGAAGATCAGGAAAATACAAGACAGCCATACGCTTCAGGATTACAACAATGAGAGTCTAAAATATAAAAAATACCCAAATGCATGAAAAAAAAAGAAACAGTTTATTTCATTATAACAACTAAACCTAATTATGTAATAGGTCTAAATTGACAACGAAACACTCGTTCTATTTTTTTTTTTAGCCACACAATTAGCACGATAGAAATCTGTTTAAGGGGGTGTACCCGTTTTCATTTGTAATGCCATTTTTTTTTTTCATTTTCATGTATGTTTATAAGGTTGGGGTATTGGTTTGAAAAAAAAAAATCATATACTCCCGATTTAGTATTTGAGTAGATTGAAGCTAAATATGGGCCACTTTCGGACAAAATGATATTTTTTTATGATTTTAGAAATTTTTGTATATTTTGAAAGCAAACGTATGTTTATTTCGCTGAACTTGATTACTCTTTATTCAGGGGCCGACTCCGACCTACCGTTGGGTGTGGGCTTTTTTCACCGTTCATTGAAGATCTTATGGTGGCTTTGAGTTGTTATTACTCCCCTTTGGGTCGTTGTCTCTTTGACACAAAGATTGCTAATTTCGTTCCGATCTAATAAAAAACATGGCCGCCAGCGCGGAACTTAGGTTTAACATTGGGCCCTATGGGAAAATTCACATTTTCTTCTTCTTCTTTGAAACCACTGAAGCAAATGCAACCAAACTTTACAGGAATGATGTACTAAAGGTCCTTAACAAAGATTGCTCATTTCGTTCCGATCCGATAAAAAACATGGCCGCAAGCACGGAACATAGTTTAACATTGGCCCTGTGGGAAATTCACATAAAAAACATGGCCACCATGCAGAACATTGAATACCCTGCTTCAGCATTTTGTCAGGTGAGCGATACAGGCTCAGTGTCTGAGCCTCTAGTTGTATATTGTGAAGAGAATGTGTGTTTTGGAAACTTCTCGGTGTGTGAAATTAATCAAAATCATTTTTTTTT